>JAOVVB010250205.1:0-20478 GCA_028570985.1 Heterobranchus longifilis | reverse complement strand
AAGGTCTGTGGTTAACACAAGCTTCAGAGATTTTCATGTTTTGTTCTATGACATAAAATATGTCGGTAAATACCCTGCTCGTGAATTTCGAAGCTTTAACGTGTTTTTAACGTGGTTGCTAACAACTGGCTGAAGTTAGAGACGGTGACGTGGACCACAAAATGCGACCATTGGTGTAGTTCCTCTATAGCCTAGCGTTAGCTTTTTACTTCTGGCGATTGCATTTACGCTTCTAAAATCACAAAAGCGGTGTTCATATGTGAAGATTATCTTGCTAGACAAAACGTGTAAGTATCATAAACTTGTCTTTGCCACAGAGCTTATTTTCTGCAAAGATCCAAAATCCAACGCAAAAAATCCCATAGGCTTTTTGACGAGGGAACCAGGGTGATGCTAACTTCCGGTTTATCCCAGAATCACGTCATCCCTGGGGCTCCCTATATGATTTCACTCAAGGGGTGTTTTGGATGCAAATGTTTAAAATGGAAACAGACAACATCTCAATGTTTCCTCCCCCCCTCCTTTTTTTCCACTTTCTCTTCCTCACTGTCAGATCACTTGTCTCCTCCTCGCCCAGTCGGGCTGACTGTACCGTCCTGCAGGGCACTGAAGGTTTTCCTATTATTTTTTGTTTTCTTCCTTCTTTCCATCCTGTGCCCAGGAGGCGTGGAGAGGACATAAAAAGGGAAACTACATGAGCAGCAAGACATATCGAACAATAGGAGTGTCATGCGGCAACAAAAACACAAAAGATGAGACAAAGCTGAGTATATTAATCTGAAATATAAATACTGTGGATCCCAAACCCTTTAAAGGATAAGGATAGTGTCATTCTATATCTTTATTATTGTCAACAAATCCCATGAAAAGACCAAACCCGTCCAACAGTCTTTGGGTTTCTTTCTGATTTTCTGACCTGCCTGTGGAACTCAGCAGTAAGCGCTGAAGACACAAATCTTTAAAATCAGCTCACAAATAGATAGTTTAATTTTTTTTTTAAGTCAAAGTAGTTTCCTGTATTTGTCAGGGACTATTTTCAGCAGGTGATTAATACACATTTGGTGCTCCAGTGAGTATTTGGGGCAGCAGGACGGTGTATGTGGGATTGGGTCAAAATAATAAAAAGTCCTCCAAAACATACGACCACATACGTTGTTTGTTCCTCTAATACGACCCATGTGGTGGCAGGAAATACAACATGTTTGACCCATCCACCACCACTCCTGCCCGCCCTAAATGGTCTTTCTCGGTTTTAATACTACGTTACATGACCTCCTGCTTTGCTCCCGTCATAATTACTACTAGAGGGCACTGCCTAAAAATAAATATGAATATGGATCATAATTGCTGCCTGTACAAACGACCTATGGTGTCGGGGGAGGACAGCCTCTAATGATTTGTTTTTGGTGTTCAGACTCAATCAGCAAAGATTACTTAACCATTATATTGATTATCAGCTTTAACACAAGTGTAAAAATCACAAGCTTTTCCTAAATACTCCTTTATTAATGGACATAAAAGAATGTCAAATATGAATGTTAACACTCGGAGACTTGTGCCATTGTGTTCTTCCCCTTCCTGTTTTCTCTATAGTGGAATCTTTAGTTATCACAACAACAAAACACTCTTATTATAAAGCCCGTCCATGTTAGCCAAAGGGTAACAAATTCCATTTTCTTTTCCATAATTTATTCCATACTCTGTGGCTTTGAGCAAGATCTTTATGTATGCACCGTTCATTCCGTATGTGCCTCATTTTGTATTAAGTTTATATTTTGCATATTTGTGATTACATACCATAAATATTCTGTAATATCCAGACCAAAGGGAACTTCACCGTTGTAATACTATTTCTGTCAAATGTATTCTGTATAAATGCATTCCATGATGTTCCGTAATGAAAAATATTTCATTAATCATTTTATTAATAAATTTATTTGCATCAGTCACTGCTGCTTTTAGTCATTTTCTTGGCACGTTTACTGTTGTGTGCATAGTTTCCAAAGGTCCTTGAAATTGTTGAAATTTTATGAATTTGAGAGAAAAAAACAAGGCCTATAAAGTTTTTGAAAATAGATATAAATAGGTGATTGAAAGTGCTTGAATTTATATATTTTGTGCAAGAAAAGAAATTGAAGTTCTTTTGATATTTGAGCGTTAGTAAATATTTGTTCTGCTGTCTGCCTGTGTCTCCTGCAGCAGCCTGGTATCCTAAAAATTAAGTTCCCATGTAATTAAACTGCATTCTCAATTACGTTTCTAAGAGAAACGTAATCCTCCCAGATTACGTTTGCTTTTTTACATATTACAAAAATATTTCTAATCAAAGTTAGTCCCTTGTGAAACCAAAAGTCAATGTTGTTATTTTACAGTAATTATATTTTTTACATAACAAACATAACCCAAACCATGATTTTTTCCTAAATCTAACCTAAAGTTGTTTTGTTGAGAAAAAAGAATCCCCCAAAACATAATTGAGAATACAGTTTGGTTGTATGGGAACGTAATTTTCTAGGAGACAGAGTTGCTCATAGTTGCGTCATTGTTTCACGCGCCAGCCTGCTAGTTCTCATTATAAAAATTCTCAGTGTTGTAATTAACGTGTCTTAAGTACGCCGTGTTGGGTCCCTGAATTTGAGGGAATTGGGCCTGGAAAATCCTTGAAAAGTCCTTGGATTTAAGTTTAAGAAGGTGTGGGTGATCAGATAAACCAGTTGGAAGTCATCAATCTGGAAATCTGATGTTATGGTGATTCAAAAGTTTCCCAAGGCCGTCCATACTGTAATGTGTGAACATAGCTGGGTAGAGCTCATTGTTAATCCACCCACTAACAGCTGTTTCTCCGGGTGACTATAACCCCTGCAGTCGGCATGACAACGCCGCTTCCCACTGCCACTGTGTGTGCCCTCAGCAGGAGTTTATAATCCACTGGTTGATGGATGACTATCTGCTGCAGAGAGTGGGATGACTCTGTGTTATTTCCCCCAGAGGGCAGTGACTAAGTAAGACAGCACTGACTGACCTGGTGCTTAAATAAATGGGAGTTAATGGACGAGAGTGATATGCAAAGAGTGAACTGACCCAAACTGACCTGTGTGTGGGGGGGGGGGGGGATACTGCTGCAGTTTGGTACATGGAAAGACTGTGGAGTAGCTGTGGAAAAAATAGACATTGATTTTTAAAGATTGTCCATAGACTGTATAAAAGAAGTGGACATAGCAGCAGTGACGTCACCCACTGGTTTGTAGGCTACGGTTTGAAGCCTTGAGTTTGGCATTTTGGCCATCGCCATCTTGTTTTTTTGGAGCCAGAAGTGACCATATTTGGATGAGAGGGTGGAGCTGGGGAGGAGCGCTAACTTAAATGCTAAGTAATGCTAACACTAGCTAGCTAGCTTGACTGGCAAGATGCATACATTATTCACATTAACATATTAATTGGGATGGTAATTTTGGCTAGCAAAAAACAGGCTGAAACAAAATATACTTAGCCTACCGGAAAAAACAGCTGACTCCTTAGAGTGTCTTTTAGTACAACCCAATGCTGAACAAGACATTTTTAGGCGACCAAAATGTTAAATTTAACTTTCATGAAGTGAAAACACAATGTGAAAAGGTCAACGTTCTAAGATGAAAACTCATTAGGAAAATGATAATAAATCAAGTGAGAAGTAGGTTCATTTTCTCATTGACTTCTATACAATCTGACTTCTTTTTTAAACCAGTGGAGTCGCCCCCTGCTGGTCATTAGAAATAATGCAGGTTTAAGGCACTTACACATATTAGCTTCACTTTTCAGAGCTTTTCAGGAGCTCCGTCCATCTTTTTTATACAGAGATTATCCACATATTTATGTTTAGGAGGAATGTAAACACACATAAAGGATTACAGATTGATGTGAGGCTGATGGTCAGTATATTTATTGTCACAATAAACTACCAGCCACAATAAGGCCGACTGCACAGGACCAGCCTCCCACCAGCCCACTGTAACCGATGAACACCAGCTGTTGTGATTGAGAAGGCATGAACAATAGCTAGAAAGCGAGCAGAGAAGTCAAAAATGATTTTTTTCCCCCACAAATTGCAGGAAACTATCCCTATTGTGTTGCTTCTCCCTTTTTCCCATTTAAGATTTTTCTGGGGTTCTTACTATAGTTTTCCCCAGTCAAATTGAGGTTCTAAGGATAGAGGGTGTCATATAATTAGTAGGCCATCCCGCTTGTTAGCAAAATGACCAAAATGCATGCCCCTTGTGAACCTGCCACCCCCCCCCCCCCATCCCCTAGTAGCAGAGAGAGTGCAGGGCATAGCAGGGTTTGTTGCTTTAGTTGAATATGTTCGTCGAGTCTTCCTGACTCCTTGATCCTTTATCTGACTGAGGTTTGTGCAACTTAAATCTGTGGCGCCGACCATGACTCTGAAATATCAGTAGCCTAAAGGCCATTGCACACAGAGTCCGTATTTTTCATCCGAAATTGTTACACATTTAAAAAATAAATAGGCCTACAACCTCACGTCGAGTCAATCATGTTTCCACACAATTCAGAAAACTGAGTCTGTCATTGAAGGTTTCAGAACAGGTTCGATTTTCTGCATTTTTTTGCATATGTCAAAAGGAAAGGAGAGTTGTTTTACCACTGAGAACATCATCATCTAAATAATAATAAAATGCATTGGACTCAGTGTACAAGGTTTTTCTTTTCGGATGACAGATACGCATACGAAAAATACGGACTCAGTGTGCAAAGACCTTAACTGTGCTGTGTATAATAATAAATCCATGGTGCTGAGGTAGCACAGATTTGTAATTGTGACTTGAAACTAAATAGTTGTGAAGGGGTGAACCAAACCACCAGCAATACCAAAAAAGTCGTTCATGGGGCTTGTTCACTAGTCGCGGCTGAGCGAAACAAACAGGGTCCACCCCCTGTTAAAACTGTTCCTCAGTGAAAGTTATTCTTTTTAAGTGATGTTAAATGTCACATCTTGTGTTTGCAAAGATTTAGATTAAACGAGTGCTCATCGAGGCACAAAAAGACAAGTGGCCGTCTTGAACGATCAGTGCATTTTATTTTTCCATCACAGTACAAAAATAAATTAAAATAAGCAGAAACCAACTGAAAAAAAGTTTCAATTACAGTAACAGCTTTTTTGTCTTTTTCAAAAAAAAAAAAAAAGATCAGTTTTATTGAACAGCATCGACACCCCTCCCTCACCCCACCATGGGAAAACCAAGTCCTATAGTACCAGTGTGGTTGGTGTATGCTCCATGTCCATAAGAAAACAACATGTCACACATTCTTCTGTACAAATAAAACGCTGCCATTCACACACACACGCGCCCACACGCACGCACACACACACACACACACACGCACACACACACACACACACACACACACACACGCACACACGCACATACGCACATGCAGCCATCAAATGCCTCTCCATTTTGAAGTTCTTAACCACTGTTTCGTTTTTTTATCTACAAAGTACGCAACAAGATACAGAAAAGAATTTGACAGAAGTCTTTAACTATCACTTGAGTCTTTTTTCATATTTTATAAGCTTTTGAAAGTATTTTCTCAAACAACTATTCAATGATGCAAAGTGGAAAAAAATGGCACATTTCAAGTGAGTCGGGGGGGAAAGTGGACAGAGAGAAAAAGATTCAGGGTCTCTTTTTGAGGCCTTTTACCCCAATGCCCTGCTTTTTTTCTGCCAGAGCAGAAGCCCATCCAAAGTGCGTGTCTCCCTATATTGTGCCAGTACAAACACTCCAAATGAACTTTCTCTCACTGATCGAACTCCACATGGCAGCCACCATCCCATCAGAGCTGCTCATTTTCTCTGATTCACACTAACACAGCATCGGAGAAGCCTTCAATTCTCAACCTTAAAACAGAAGCCTTTTGTTGGCACTACCAGTCCATTATGCTATTTCCACAGATTTCCAGAACACTGCTAAAGAAAAGAGAGTATTTGTCTATATTGAGATGAAATGTGAAAACCACTAACATTTCTCATACATTTCTGGATGGAAATACTGTAGCCTCTCCAGTAATTGCAGTCATTATGGAGTGAAGGGACTCCACACAGGATTTTGTTCATTTGTGGGATTTAAACTGGACTCTACTGGGATGTGCAAACGCCCACTTGCTTTTGGAATATACATGCTGCATATTTCATTTTGTACAAAAGTGAATCTTGCCAACTTCGACTATGTCACAAACTCCAAAATCCTTCAAACTTTACTAGCTGTTGGTATGGTAATTTTGGTTGTAGGTAGTTATTAATTTAATGATTAATCAAAGCTCCAGATTGATAGTATATTTTATGAGACTTATGCTGCATTCACATGGATTCAGGCAGACGGAAAACACCTTTTGGGCGGCACGGTAAAAACAAACAGTCCGACGGAATAGCAAAACGTCAAAATGAAACACACATGACGATATATGTTGCTGTGGTGATGTTATATTGTTTAAAGTATAGAATAAAACATATTAAATACAATTATTTTGTGTAAATATTTTAACTTTGGACAGCAATACTGTCTACCATTACCATTACCGGTATTCTCTGCCGTTCTCACCTAATTTCACCATCCTGCTCTCGTCCACTACATTGATATCTGGTTTTCTGTCTGCCTGACTCCATGTTAATGTAGCATAAGTTAATTCATTGATTTTCCCCTGGTTTTCATGGTTGCGCTCCAAAAGTCATATTATTTAATATAACTAACCATTATTTTTGATAATTATCTATAGGACTGGACAATATATTGATATTATATCAATATCTTTTCTTATATTTTGGTGTTGTCTTTTCCTGGTTTTAAAGGCTGCATTACAGTGAAGTTACTGTTCTAGCTGTTCTATTATTTGCCCCAATCCACATTACTGATGATTATTTATCCAAAATCTCATTGTGTCAAGATTTTGTGAAACTACCAATGGTCAGCCCTACAATATCTTCGCAATATCGATATCGATTTTCTTTTCTCCATATGGCCCAGCCCTAATAATTACTTCTGATAGCCACTTTAATGCATTTTAAGCTACAAGAGTATGTTCCTGTGTAATATCAAAATACAGTTGTTCTGCATGCTTTTTGGTTGTCATGACGTTGCAATTGCACGCTGCAGCATGTCATTTTCTATGATTGAAAATGTGATTATTTCTGTGGAGGTCACCTCATCTCCCACAGCCCCCAGATGAATGTGATGTCGCCTCACATTTGATTTACACAGATGTGATGCAGATGGATTATCCTGAAGGTAAGCTGTGCTTTTCTGCTGCGATGCTGAATGAGTGTCATTGAAATAATCTATTCCTGTGGAAAAGTGTGTGTGCTTTGTGTCTGATATGTGGGACAGCAGGCTGGGTCGCTCCTCCTGCAGGCCGGTGTTGCAGGACAAAAAGATCTTTTTTTAAGGGCATTTTAAGGTCATTGATGTGTTGCTCTGTCAAGGTGTCCTTGATGATGTCCCTTTGGTGATGGTCAGATTTAACGTTGTTGTTTTTAATTAGGTATTCATCGATAAATTCCTGCAACATTAATTTGCATAAACCAGATCAATCTTCATTCCCACCAAAGATAAGCACACCTGCTACCCCTCCTCACATCCTTCCCTTTTTCAAAGTCTCTCATCATGATCTTTCATTTACATTAAATGTGCCTAAATAAATACGTAAATGGCAATAAATTAGGTGTCAGTAAGTAGTTAGTAGTAGATGAAAATCCATCCCATCATTCAACAGCTGGACAAACAGCACAGAGTGTTCTCAGACCTGTGGGATTTTCATCAAAGATATGGCACTGTTTTTTTTTTTTGTTTTTTTTTAACATTTTCTATGCTGAATCAAGCACAAAATCAAACATCATTCCAAAATCGACAAAAGTACAAAAAGAATTTCCCTGGTAAACAAATAGCCTATTTTAGCAAGCATAGCTAAATAAACTAGTGTCACTTTGTTCACAGCATTCTCTAATGCAGATGCAGTTGGTTTACAAATCAAGTAAAAAGAAGAAAAGTAATAATTGTTCCTTTCCCTCCCGGAAACTCTGTAAAATTGCATGGCACACGTGCAAAACATTACATTTCTAAGTAAAAAAAAAGAAAGAAATCAAAAGAAAACTTGTTCCAGAAAAGCAATAAATAAGCCTCCATAGGTGTAAGCCTCTGGGGAGTAAAACATCCATTAACTTGTAGTTTTATTTTTTTTCTAGATGAAAATAAAGTAGGTCTTTCTCATCATACGTCCTCTGGCTGTTGTCCTCCGAATCAAAAGTCCCACAATGCAGCGTTTGCTTATTGTCCATCCAGTGTAAGTCCTGTTGTACAAGCCACAACCAGAAACCCACAAAAATATGGATCCAGCATTGATGGCCTCTGCTGTTCTTTCAGATATGCATCGCAGCAAAAAGAATGTCCAGTGGTATCCGTATTAATGGAGTGGACATGGTGTTGGCATTCCAAAGAGCCAGAGTTTTGCAGCCGGGAGTGCCCGTTCATCCGTGATGCGTGAAGAAAGCGAGTCAGGCGATGGCCCTCACCCTCCTGCAGTAGGCAGTGCACACATCACATCGTCAAACAGTCAGAAGGTCACTGGCAGGCTGCCGCAGCCTCAGTCCTCTCCACATTCATTGCTGTAGATGTACGTTTCCTTTTCTAATGTTTTTTTGTCTGAATTGTTTTGTTTTTTTTAAGATTTCAGTATTTCATATAGATATATATCTGTATGTTATCAAAGGATTTACCCAAGTCTGGCATTTTTTTGTTTATATATCATTGTCAAAAAACGCTTTCATTCTCAGGTTTACAGAAAATCCATCCTATGCTCGTTTGAAAATAGAATTTGGCCTTAACACGTCTTCAAGAGGCAAAAAGAGCGCTCTTGCTTTTTAAACCCTATGCCCCATTTTTAGGTGACCATTGCAAATGTTATCCCACAAACTCAATGCAAACATTTTAAATCTGTGAAAATCACTGAGCCCCCTCCAGAGTTTAAGATTCAGTCTCATTCGATACAAAGTAGGGATGCACGATATATATCTGCACCAATAAATTATCGGTTGATAATGGGACATTTGTATTATTATGTATTATTCCGATAATGAAATTAAAGCCGATAAATTATCGGCCGATAATACGAAGCCATGGCGGTATGCACCTTTAAAGTCGACATGTCTGATTTGACAGATGATGTCGAAGCATTTCATTTGAATTCTGAGGCAAAATGCTGTGTTGGTAATGTGTTAACAATAGTAATGTGAGTTAGATTTGCTTAGGTCGGAGCGATGGAATATTAAATCATCCATCTCTGCGCCAACAAGTCCTCCAAACCACATGACCATATTCGTCATTTGTTCCAACTCTCTAATACAATCCACAGTAGTGTTGTACTACTTAGCGCCCCTAGCAGTGAGTAAATGTGACCCATATGAGCGTTTTCCGTCCTCATACCTAAAAGTTACACTTGCGGTTTTAAACAAGCCATTAATGTTGTAAAAAACAACTTTGTTTTGGTAGGTTTACGTTTAGGCAACAAAACAAGTTGGTATGGTAAGAAAAAAGATTGTGGTTTGGGTTAAAATCAGTATATTTGTTGTGTTAATTCACTTCCGTGTGTACGTACATGACGTAAATATGCACGTGACACAGAACATGAAGTAGTTCAGGTTGTTACATTAACTAAAAGATAACTCACCGGGACACGAACATTGGTCTCCTGGGTCAAAGTCTTGTGTATATTTGACTCATCCACCACCTCTCCTGCCTATCTAAAGTCACTTTCTCAGTCTAAATACTACATTACATGACTTCCTGCTTTGCTCCCGCAATAATTACTACGGACACTAGAGGGCGCCGCCTAAAAATTAAACGTCAATATGGGTCATAATCGCTGCATGTACATCCGACCTACTGGGATGTTTTTTCAGGGGATGACAGTCTCATTTGGTTAGGAGCTAGAGCTATGGAACACTAAATCATCCATCTTTGCTCACTACATCTTCGCCTTTCTTATCTTCAGGTGTGCATAAACTACAGATTATGAACTTCTTTTTAAAATACAAAAGTGTGAAATTATCGGTTATCTTACGGTATCAGCCATGAGAAGCAGGAAATCATTGGTGAAAAATAAATCCATATCGTGCATCCCTAATACAATGTTGTTCCCAATTGGCCTAGTCCCAGTTTGGACAATAATAAATAAATAGCATCACAAATAATCTTGTCAAAATGCCAGACTGGAGTATATGCCCCCCCCTCCCCCAGCATCCCCTCACCGGTCTAGGCCGATGAGCAGGCGGCTCCTCTCCTCCTCCTTCTGGCTCTCGTTCTTCAGGTCTGCAAACACCTGAGTGAAGTAGTGCGGGTCGGAGTTGATCTGCAGCATCTTGGCGCTCATCAGGTTGATGATGGACAGGCAGCGGTCCCAGAAGGTCTCCTTGGAGCTCTCCACTAAGAAGGGCTTGAGCGGGTAGGAGATCTCGTTGCCCATGTAGGAGTAGGACAGGTAGAGGCAAGTGAGCAACACGGCCTGCAGCTCGTGCTCCGTGGCCACCTCAGAGGAGACCACGTCACGGCACAGCATGTAGACGAAGACCACATTTGCAGGGGTGATGAAGCCCTGGTCCTGCCAGCCCTGCAGCAGCAGGGAGCGGTCCACGCTGCGCAGCCACAGCACTGGGTCAGTAGGTGACAGGTGTTTGAGCCGGTAACAACGCCGGCACAGAAACTCCCCGAGGCAGCGCAGCAGCTCACTGGTGGACGCCTGGACGATCACTCTCTTCGGGGTCCCGGGGGCCACATTGGAGTTGGCCAGAGGGGCCTTCTTCACAGACGATGCTGTGTTGTTGTTGGAGGTCTTGGTGAGAGCTGGAGTGCTCTGATCCTGGGTAAAGGTGGACAGATTGGCGCATGACTGCGACTTCTTCAGGTTCTCGTTGTTCAGGTGGGTGACATTGTTCTGGTAGGTGCCGTTGGGCTGCACCTTCTTGGAGCCTTTCTTCTTGGCCGACACCGCTACAATCCGCTTCCACGGGAGGACGTTGATGAGCGAGTGGCGCTTCAGGTTCTTGTCTTTGGCGTTCTTGCTGTTCTGGACAGCCGTGTAGTGGCCCACGGTGGCCGGCCCATCCTCAAAGAGAGCCGCCTTTCGGTAGCTGGGGGACAAAGACAGCACGGTTCCCATGGTGACTGTGCAAGGAGGCGTCCAGGGGCTTCAGCCGCACTGGGTCAAAAGAGGGTCTGCCAGGGGAGATCCGGAGGGTCTCAAAGCCTCGATGCTTCTGGGAGCTGGGAGTCCTGGCTGGGCATCTAAGGCCTGCGAGGAAATTATCCTGTGAGCAGCTCTCTGAGGGGAAACTGTCTCTGCTGGATTTCAGCTCTCAGTCTGCGTCTCCTGATGGCCACAGCTGGAAGCAGAAAAGGTCAATAATCAGAAAACTAATTGGTGAAGGATCAATTATAGGCCTACCTTTAGATTATCCATGGACATATTTACAAATAGCAAACAAAAAAGGTATTCAATCTCCTATTAGATCTGTAATTATTCTGCAGATAATATCAAAGTTATCAGATCTGTAATGTGCTTTCTCTGACTGTACCTCAGGCTTATTAGCACTATTGATCTGACTCAGTAAGTGGTGGAATGGATCAGCCAATAGCTTATACTAATTAATTCAAGCTGTATAGATCCCTCCTTGCTGCAAATGATCAATGTAATAAGCATCCTAACATTAGTATCATAACATATTATCTCATGTTGTGTATATTTGTGTGTATTTATGTGAGGCTTTGTACAGATGGTGGCAACAAATTTCGCTGAACATGACAATAACGAATCTATCTATCTATCTATCTATCTATCTATCTACATTTTAGTGTGAAATCTAACATCTTATATTCATCTGCAGTAGATTACAGATAATGCAGAAAAATAATCATATGGGTGATTGTGCATCAACTATTCAAAGGAATTCTTCTGCACATTTGATTGAAATGGATCCTACAGTATATGGTAAATTCATGATGAGAGAGCCATATTTCATGGGCAATGGCCGACGAGTCAGAGTGAAGCACGCGCCACCCCCTCTCACTAAAATGGAAGACATACTGTAAACGTAAACACCTTAATAACAGGTGAAGGTCGCGTTTGATGCGTATAGGATTTGGCATATTAAAACACAAATCCAAGGTCATATAATTTACCTCCATTGAAACTATATAAACAAAGAGATGTATGATTCTTTCTTTGCACGACATATTTTCATCATCTCTGCTCTGCAGTAATGCATACGACTGTCGATGGATCGACGTTGCTCGCTTGCGCAGGATCCAAGCTGCTCGATCCTTCATTCCATCACCCTGTTTATCAATCTGATTCGTAAATGGTGGAGAAATTCCAAAAACATTTGAAAGCTTTTAATGTGACTTCATGGGCTAAAATGAAAGGATGTATTTGGCTTATTGCAGCGATAAGTTGTGTACCTCGGGTGCTCTCCGTGGTGCTGAAACTGAGCGTCTGCGTCGAAATGAAAACGCTGGCCATAATAGGCGGTGGCTTAGAAATGAAGAAAATCCTAATTTTCCCCTCCTATCCGTTAATATCTCACAATATGTCGGTGCAGTTTACTGTCTATAACTTCACATTCCAATATATTTCAATGTATTGCCATATTTTCCTAATTAGATATAGCTGCGCAGCATCTGTTTTCAAATGCCCAAATCTGTACAATCTGAACTCCTGCACTTTCAGCACCATTATGTTCCAGAATTAAAAGACTCACCAGATCTCCTGCTCAATGACAATATAAAACGATGATACTCCGCGTCTCGAGCCTGTTTTCCTCACAGGACACGATAAAAACATCAAATATCTCCAAGAATGTGAATGCAACAAAGAAAAATAATCCGAGCCGATGCACACAAAAAAAGCAAGCGTTGGATGAGCACGCCTGGTGTCGGCGGTGCGCAGACGATGGTAGGCAGTTGTGGAATGGATGCTTGGATGAAGATGTGCTCCTGGTCCTCCTGGCCGTAAGATGCGGATGCTGCGAGGGCTGATGTTGTGTTATGTCACTGGCTGTGTGAGGATGGTTGACGCAAAGGCGGTGGTGGGGCGCCGCTCTGCGCTCTGCGCGCGGTGCTGTCTCTATGCTGGGAAACAACTCCGCCTATAGCCACACGCACACACACACACACACACACACACACACAGCAGGCACATGCATACTGAACCCAGTGAACCTCGAGGATGTTTTTCTTCATAACACCGTTAGCATCAATCTAACAATCAATTAATCTGCACTAGTTGATTGGCAAGTTCTGACAGTTATATAGGCAAGTCTATAGGTTATACCGAGTATAAGACTTTTGCGTTTACAGTAATCTCATCTAGCCTATATATTCCTAGTGGGGCGTGCCTGTGTCTATGAGATATGGTCAGAATTACTGTCTGTGGGTCAGACCAATGCATCATTTTTCCATTTCGTCAGATATTGCTGTCTTATTCAGTGTTGGAAATCAACCAGTCATCCAATATCATGGATATTTCCTTTATAGACCACAGACACAAAGCTATAAACACATCCAATTGTTTAACAATTAGTATTTTCCATTTATTGTTCAAGTGTTATTTTGAATGCATTTGTATTTTAATTCAAAGACCTGACCAGGGTTCTACCATGGGATTGTCCTATAGCCTATAGACTTGATGCTGCAGTTTAATCATATTGTTCTATGGTTTCACAGGAGAGTTATTGTGTATTGCTGAAGTAGACTACTGCATTAGATGCTTAGGGCCTACATTCTTAAATTAACACAGAATAAATAAAATTGTGTCCCATTGTCATGAAAACTATTGAATATTGGCACAAAAAAATTGGTTTTGGGGGCATGCATCTTATAAAAATTAAGTGCATGATGTTTAACCTCGGCTACTTTAAAATTGAAGCCCTAATAATTCATATAATCCCAGCAAAGATAGAGTTGCTGTCATAACCTTTATTTTGAAAGAAAGAGAGAGAGAGATAATTGAGAAGGGTGATTAGCCTACAGTATAACATATGTCAATTATTGATTTGTTCTGTTATATATACTATATTACTATATTAAAAGCAGATTTCTTAATGTGGCCATGCCAGGTGTAGCCTATATTCAGTAGGTCTAAATTAGGCCTCATGTTTTAAATTACTAACATTGCATTGTATATCTCCAACCAAAATAAGCCTATATCCTCTATTATTCTCTATTATTATATATTATATATATTCTACTACCCATAATAACAGATGAGTTCCATGGTAAGCACACCTACAAATCAATGCGTCAGAAAAGGGGCCTCTGATAGGCCTAAATCATGGATAATAAAAGGCCTATGTTTACGACCCATTTTTAATATGACTACATCTCCCATAATGCCTTTAAATCCCGACATGCAAGTCCCACGCCGACGTCACCTACGCTAAGTAACGTAGTCCCCGCACGTAATTTTCATTCAAGCAGCATTTGAATAAGGAAGATGGCGGCTGCAGCAGTGGTTGAATTTCAGAGAGCCCAGTCTCTCATTAGCACGGACCGCGACGCCTCTATCGACATTCTCCATTCAATAGGTAGGTGTTCTGCCGGGGTTTTGAGACGGACACTATTCTTCTGACCATCGTAATTTGCTTTTTCTCGGTCAGTGTTTTAGGCGGCGAGGTTAGCGTGCTAGCTAGTTGCGTTCAATAGCAAGAGCCGGTGGTGTGCCGTGCTGACTCACTGTTGAACGGTGGGTAACGGCAACTGCTAGTGTTAGCGAGTTAGCTTGTTAGCAGCTATGCTAACTTTAGGCCTGGGCGTGAAATATGTTGGTAGTTATCAGTAATGTCATGTTTTTGACTATGTACTTGGGTCTTGTGTTGTGTCATTGACCATGGTTTCTAAGCTAACTACTATTAGTTCTACTAAGACTGTCATGTTAGCATGATTGCTGTTGTGGCTAACGTCTTTAGCTTGTTGTCAAAACCCTTTAACCCATTTCATCAACACAGTGAAAGCTGCCAGAGTGAAAAGAACTACTACATATTTTGTTATTAGTGGGACCTGTATTACTAAGGTTTGCTTGTGTGGTTAATATTGCGCAAACACACGAGTTTATGGAAATTGCATTACGATATAACTGTTAGTGTAAACAGGTCTTACATTTCCCATAGGCATCACTGTCCTCAAATTGCCTTGTCACCTCGGTAGCCCACGAGCTGTCAAGCTGTCTGGCTTCACTTTTTATTCCTCTCAAATAATGTATAAATGTTGTGACAAAACATTGTTTTTGTTCTTAGTAGTGGGGTAAATTAATTTATTAGCAGTTTGACAGAAAATTACTAAAATGCAAATTTAGTTATTTAGGATAGGAAATCAAAGCATTCCTAAATATATCAGATTATGTCAAAGATTGGATTACATTTTGATAATGTTAATCATGTAAGTCATTTATCAAGCAAAAAGCCAAACATACACTGATTACACCTTAAATGTTAGGATTTGCTGTCTCTCTCTGCTTTTATAGAATTGTAAATGTAATATATTTATATTTAGGACTGTTGGAAAAAAAACTATGGCCCCTGGAACATTGTGATCTGTGTTTTTCACAAATTTTCTTATAGACTAAACAATATGTACATAAAAGTAATTGTTAGTTGTATCCATAGTTGTCAGATTAGTGTGTGGACCCAATATTGAGTAATATTAAGATGATGTAAATAAAACAGATCATGTGACATCAAAAAACATAAAACAGGACATAGTCAATATTGTGGTTTCCAAATCTTAAAAAGTCCTTACACTAATTAGATGAGTGTCTCACTTTGTCACCCAGACAAAAATGACAAATCGCATCAAGTGAGGATAAAAGAAGTACATTGTTTGATTGCTTGTTGCGTTTCTTTAACAGTGAGGAGAGACGTCCAAGAGAATGATGAGGAAGCTGTCAGGGTTAAAGAACAGAGCATCCTGGAGCTGGGGACACTCCTGGCCAAGACGGGGCAGGCTGCAGGTAATGGTCAAACTTTGATGTACATTCTGTGCCTGTTTTTTTTTTTTAACTTTACAACTAAGCATACAAACAACCCAATGAACTAATTATATGTTATGTTTCCACTTTCTGAAATATTTTTTTTCTTTTTTGTGGCTGTCTCTAGAACTAGGGGGTCTGCTGAAATTTGTGAGGCCTTTTCTGATTTCCATCAGCAAGGCCAAGGCGGCCCGGCTGGTCCGCTCTCTGCTGGACCTCTTTCTTGACATGGAGGCAGCGACAGGGCAGGAGGTCGAGCTGTGTCTTGAATGCATTGAGTGGGCCAAGGCTGAGAAGAGAACCTTCCTACGACAGGCTCTGGAGGTAAGGAGGTGTAGAATAAGCTTGTGGGTGCTATCAAACAGAATAAATGTAGTTTAATATGCCATACTGTGTTTTCTGAAAAACTATTCAATATTAGCCTGCCTCACTGCCAGGATATGACGATAGGGCAACATTTTCTTTTTGGCCAAAATCACCTTTTTAACTGGGAATAGCTGTTGTAAAACGTAGAGGAAAACTGCAGTATACAACTGGATATCACTGAAATATAAAGCCTTCAAATGGAACATAAATATTTTGAAGTGCTGCAAATTAGGAGTTTAATGCTGAATTTGATGAAATTGTGTAGGCAAAGGTTATCAGGCTATCAAAGGTTTTTGCAACCACTTATAGTGCACCAATTATGCTCTTAGAGGTTTATTATTTGCATTATGTTTGACACCTTGATTGCTGATGAAGCAGAAATATAGGATACAACCTCTTGCCAACAGCTGATGTATTCATCTTCTCACCCAACCCTGGTTAGCGCTGACATACAACACCATTTCTGATTAATGATTATGAAAACAAAAGTATTATCCCCAACCATAAATAGCAGCCGTGGGAGGGATCAAATTTAACATGTCCTAACTCATGGGAGTGAGAGATGCTGTGATTTTAGATTGTGGTGGAGTAGTGTCAGAAATTAATGGGGGCAAAGGGCAGAAATGCCCCAAGAAAATTCAGAATGCAACCAAAAAAACTTGATCGAGGGACAATAATTGCCCCCCAAGATTTTAGAATATAGAATAGAATATATATATTTACCAGTTTAGGCCAATATCCTAATCCTACATCAATCCATCTTTTTTCATTCAATTCATATAATTTCCATTTCCGTCTGTAACACACTCACACAAACACCGCTGTTACATATACATTCACTGATAATAGCAATATTATGCTTTTTATTTACCCATGTTGGCACAGGGTGGTGGTTACTGTATGCATTTTAATCTGAGCTAATTTTATATTAAAAAACGTCAACTTAGTGCCCCCAAACTTTTTGCAAATGCCCTGATGTTTTTGACAGTGTGGGCAAAAGTTGCCCCCCAAATATTTTTTAAATTACCTACTCTGTGGTGAAGCATTTGGTTGTTAGTAGATATGTAACACTGCCACTGTGGCACTGCTTTAGGTTAAAACCAAATAAAGACAGGTTGTAAAGTTTGCCTAAAGAAACTAACAACGAGAGATGCTAATACAGTTAATACACACTGCCATCTATGATGACATCACCCTGCTATAGCAGCCAAAATGGGCTCTGTGGCCAAATGACCTCCAGCAGGTTCACACCCACAGCCAGGAATATCTGCAGCTTTTGGCAGAATCACAAAATACAGGATCAACAAGATTTTATATTCGTTCTATGTATAAAGAAAAATAAATACAGGAAGCTTTGTTAATAGCACTATGGGTGTATCATGAGCTCAGGCTGAGAGGAAGAAGTCTTTCTGTACTTAGATAAGATCCACCTTAAAACAGTTAAACACTGTTTTGAGGAACAGCTATTATGTCGTGTCAATCAATGTTGATTTCCATGAAATGTTTCTAGAATAAAAATGTGGGTGTAAAATAAAAAGGATAAATTGGAAAACAAGCAAAATGTGTGTAACTTGTGGTGGGCCATTATTAGGCTGTACTTTCTAGGCCTGGAAAATATTCTGCTCAATAACTGAAATTATGATACTTTTTTTTTACAGTTATTGAAACGTTAAGGAATTAGTTTGAGCAAATATCCAAAATCCCTGAAACCAACCCATGTTGGGTTCTAGTTCCATCTTAATTTTTGTCATAACTGATATCCTGGTAGTTCTTTTTTTATTTTTATGAATACAAGCATATACAAGGCATATTTTTATTTAATCTTTTTATACAAGGCAATAGATTGGCATAGCTGCTCTGTGCTTGTCTAATGACACCCTGTCTTCTTTCAGGCACGACTGATCTCGCTCTATTTTGACACCAAAAGATACCAGGAGGCCTTGGCGCTTGGTGAGTGTTTAGAGACAACATTTTTATCTTTTGGTACTGTAAATGGCAGCATCTGTGTCCTGCCTCAGAGATTTTAGGAAAAGGCGCCCATGTTAACCATTTGGACTGTTCAGACCTATGCAACGCAGAGATCCTCGTCCAGCTCGCAATCTAGTCTCTGCGTCTGGTCTATTTTCTTAGCGAGCGAATCAGGCAAGAAAGCACACGGACAGTATATTAAAAATGATATAAATATGATATAAATGATCTGATTGTGCGGTTTTGCTTTTCGCTTTGACATCATCTTGCCGGTCTTGTCACACGATAAGTGAAATCTGACTCCTGTTACTATGTGCTGCAACTATGCTGCTTTACAGAGCAGACACTTTCAGTTTATAATTGTAGCGTCTGTCTTCCTGTTGATAAAACGCTTATTCAAGATTCCCACACGTCCACCAAGAAACACAAAAACTTAAAAAGATATCTTTTATTATTATAATCTTATTCCATTAAGTGTAACAAGTTAAAAGGTTGCTTTTTATACAAATCTGTGGTCCTTGTTAGAAGATATGTGTCTGCAGGGTTTGCAAAGCAGTTCAACGTGTTTTTACTGATAACGAGAGGAGAAAGAACGGCATGTATCAGGACTGTAATTGAGCATTTACCCTCTAGCTGTGTACTGAGTGTTGTTAACAGTTAATGTGCATGACATTAACTCTCATTCATTCTCTTCCCTTCAGGCACCCAGTTGCTCCAGGAGCTGAAGAAGATGGATGACAAAGCTCTTCTGGTCGAGGTTCAACTGCTTGAAAGTAAGACGTACCATGCTCTCAGTAACCTGCCCAAGGCCCGTGCAGCCCTCACCTCAGCCAGGACCACCGCCAATGCCATTTACTGTCCTCCAAAGCTCCAGGCAGCTCTGGACATGCAGTCAGGTCAGATGTGTTCCATATTCTCACTTCCAAAGATTACCTGGGATAAAGTGCTCTAGTTTCTGTGTGTGTGAGTGGGGGTGGGGATGGGGGCGGTAACAGTAGAGGGTGTTTATCATACCAGGGAAACTGAGAACTTACCAGTCACAGTATTAGAATAATTTGTATAATTAGTGTCACATAAAATATTAAAATTATTGTAAAATAACTTTCAGGTACAAAACATTGATTTTAATTTTTTGCACTGATTTTATTACATCTGGTACCTTGATAGGAAACTACTAGTATTTGTGATACTACCACTGGGGGGCGCCAGGCAAGTCTGAAATATATGTGCAGAGTTCAAATTCTACACACTGTCTTATTATGTCAGGGTGTCACACACTAGGTAATACTTTTCAATCTACCCTTTTGTCCTTATATTTAAAAAGGCATGTTAATGATTTTGATTGGTGACTATAGTGATGAGAAATTTCATGGTGGTTTAGAGCAGGGGTCCTTGAGGGAGTTCCACTTGGTCCCCAGAAAAATGGGGAATGGTTTATTTTCACAATTTAAGAAGTGAGCCCAATGTGAGTAAGAGTCATAAGAATGACTATTCTGATGTTACATTTCACTCAGTGTTTCCCACAGAATTTCAGGAGACTATGATGGGGGGACCTTGGACTTTAGGGGGGTCCGGGGGCATGCCCAAAAAAGGTTGTACATTTAACAAGTTTGTACAAGTTAAATGCATCATTCAGGTGTACGTTAAATGCAAAATTAAGAGACTAGATCTTTGAAGAACTTTGTATCAAAGATTGTCAATATAAGAAGATATGGCACAACAGGCACCGCCAAAGTAAAGAAACAGTACACACTTACGGTCTCCTAAATGGGCGTGGTCACCTCTTCCCGCCCATCTCCTCCGCCTCCTTTGGAAGTGAAATCTCGTTGGTGCGATGGCGATCGCAGACGTTAGCTTAGCTGTGTTGCCAGAGCTCACGAGCGTTCCTTGCTGAGACAGAAAAATGTCTCGAACAAAGTAAATTTTCTCCTGATCTGTCCGTCTGAAAATTTTAATTTTAGTGTGAGATTGTTCAGGAGATATGTGGCTTGTGAAAACTGGGTCAAATTTTTACTTTGGTGACTATGGGGCGAAAGGATCGATCATAATCTGTGTTCATGTTCACTTCTTCCATTGGACTCA
>JAOVVB010250188.1:0-15681 GCA_028570985.1 Heterobranchus longifilis | reverse complement strand
CTCTGGTTTGAAGTCTCCTGTGTCAAAATAACGGGGCACTTTCATTGTGAAGAATTTATAGGAAATTCAATTTGTTTTCTACTGCTCCTTTGACGGCTGCTAAATAGCAGCAGACGGGGTGTTTTCGGCACCGGCAGTACACTACTCTCAGTGGTTTCTGTGACATGAAGAATACTTTTTAAAATACTAATGTTTAAAAATCCAAACACGACTAAATTACACAGCCGTAGCCCGAAAAAGCCACGCCACTGAAGACACACCTTCAAGCAGGTAGCCCTTTATACACTGCACACTGACGGACGAAAAAAAATAATGACAGCTCGGATTGAAGAATCTCAGTGGACTGAGGGGTTTCTGACTGATGATTTGAATCTCCGAGTTTCAGGGGGAATCATTAATCTGTAAGAACCCAACAAAAGCTTGCAAGTAACCAATGTGATCCGCCGTCTTGTTTACTTCTGTTAAGCATTGTGCAACACCCTCCATTCCGCTCAAAACTGGTGGAGACGCGGGCTTCACTAGATAGCACCAAGGATCCAAGAATCCTGAATGAAACCAGCTCAAGAACCAGAGCTGTTTTGGTGTAAAATGGGTATACATGATTTGTGGAACAACAACAGGCAGAGAACAGCAGTGGTGAGACTCAATGAACAGACAGTAACATGGTTGATGTGTGCAGCCACAGATGAGTGGCTAAACAGGGAGAAGAAAGGGTGTGAAAGGGGTGTTTGTGCAGCAGAGTGTGACGACAGAGAAGGGAAGGGAAACGGACAGAATGAGCGCAGAGGAAATGAGACAGATAAGTGAAGAAAGTGACAAAGACAGCACAGAGGGGTGAAAGGAGAGACAGAGCTACGGGGCGTTGTCTAGCACTGACAGGACACAGGCGAGTCGAAGGAGGGGTGGAGGCACACGTATGACACACATCTCACCCCCCTGAGAGATGAGAGGTGAGAAAGCCAATACTGACCTCTCCATGCGGATTGCCTCCGTCTTTCGCAGTTTTTCTTCCCAGGTTTCATTGAGCTCGGCAATGATCTTTTCTGATTCCTGAACACCAGAGGCAAAGTGTGAGGAAAACACAACCACAGTCATGTAATCTTATTAACAGTGCAGTAGTAAATAGTGTGCTTAGCTCGGAAAACAATAGGCAAACCCAGTCTGGATTCAAGAGATTTGTTATGTAGTGATGTACATGCTTTCTTGGTCAAATTCATACAACAGAGAGGGGCAGGATAACTGCAATATATCATGGGAATTATACTATAACTTTAGGAGTTTTACTGCTCTAGCTACAGCTGCTACTCCTGTTGTTCATCTTTTAAAAGCTACGGTTCTTCTGGTTATTCATATATTCTGTGACATTTGTTACTGTAAAGGTTTAATAACGCAGTATACAGTCATCTTAGTTTCACGACTTAATGAACTGTTATGTTGGGCAATACTGACATTTAGGGCTGCGCGATTAATCGTTAAAATATTGTAATCTCGATTCAGGCATGTACACAATCTCATTTCTGAAGGACAATGATTCGCCATATTTGCTTTGGGGAGTTGCATATTTGAGTGGTTTATGTAAATGATGTATTGATGGATTAGATTAGTATAGAATAGGGGTAGGACTAGACAAGCATATTGCTTCTTCCTACTCCTTTCTTCCCCTTAATTTATGTTGCTTATTATTCACCGTTATTAGTGGTAGGGCTGCACAATTAATCGTTAAAAGGTCGTGATCTTGATCCAGGCATGTACACAATCTCATTTCTGAAAGACAACAATTCGGCCATATTTGCTTTGGGGAGTTGCATATTTAGAATGACTGCTCAAAATAATAACAATAATAATAATAATGGACCAAAATGATGTGAAATTGCATAATTTTAAATGGAAAACGTAAAATATTCTGGGGGGAGCACCCCCAAACCCTCCACCAAACATGTGCAGCTAAATCTTCCACAAACTTTCAGGAAAACGCTGCAGACCTACTGAGTCAGGACTGCACCATTAATTGAAATAAGATTGTAATGATCATATTGCTTGTACTGTCTGCATGAATACAATATGGACTGCAATAAAAAAACAAATTTTAAATTGGTGTCCCTAAGAATTGTGGGAGAAAATCGTGATCTGGAAAAAAAATGCAATTCTCATTTTGACCAGCCCTACTGACAATGATGTTAGCTTTTATAATTGTAAAGGTAACCTTCCCAGTAATCTTTGTTTCTGCATCACTAATATAGCTGCAACACCTTTAAGGATCATTGAATGTGAATATTACGTGCCTCGCTATTAAAGCTAAAAGCCAATGAGACAGGTTCTATTTTGGTCCAATTTCCTCCCTATCTGCGTTGGCGCTTGACGTCACTGGATGACAGACAGACTGGGCACCATGGTTGCCATGGAAACTGCAGCTCCTCATGGTAGGTTGTTGCAATGCTATGTGCTCCCTTATCAACAGAGTGAGAGGTGTACTGAGAAGTAAAAGCTCAGAGGCCACATGAGGAGGACTGAAAGGAAAGACGTCTTTTGATTAAAGGCTACGTGTCATCAACTTCTAATTTACAAATATACTTTTATTGTAAGTTGGTATGATTTGTTTTAACTTTTAATCAGTTTAACAATCTATTCACGTTACAGCCCTTATCTACTGAGGTTGACTTTTATGTAATGTGCTGTTTTATGGAGTGTATTTTCTGTTCTGTGGTTGTGTTTTGTCTACCTGCCCAGGGACAACAGATGTAATGGATGTAAATTAGTAGCTAGCTAACTCTGGTGCAATTACTTTTAACTGTGCGCTGTCCCTGCAAAAATAAACAATAAAACAAATAAATAAAATAAAGTATCTTTTCAAATAAGTAATAAAAGTGACATTTTCTTATGCAATGTGACAATAATTGATGTATTTATATAACAACAGTAGTATGCTTATATTATTATTGTAATATCCAACAACAAGCACTAACGGAAGCCCCTCCTGTACCACCCACTTGTGGTAAACACACATTTATCACAGCGGGCAGTGGAGAAAATATTTTGTTGACAGATACAGAAGACGAGCCAGTGGAATAAATTAAACAATAATTATTGATTTATAATGCTCAATTATAAAGAGAATGTGTTTTAACGATGTTTGGTCATTTACATATATTTTAATGGTGTTTGATGTTCTTTTTCCATAATTGAGCTATTGATATACGCAGATATTATGGAAATCTTCATTTCAGCACATGCCTTGCACAGACATTTACAAGCCAGCCTGGTGCCCCACACGGCACAACATGGGGCAGCTTTTAGCTCCGCCAAGGGCATGTTTGAATGACAAAAAGAAAAACCTCAGAGCTCAAATCTCCTTAAGTTAAAGATAAAAATAGCCACAGTTGAGGGTCATAGCAGAGTGGGCAGATAGCTGTGGGACTCTTCTTCTCTCTTAAAACATAAGTGTGATTTCAGTACGTGGGCCAACTTTACCTTGAGTCTTTCGATAGCCTCCTCTCCTCCAGGGGTGGACATGATGCGCTCCTGGATGCTGGTGACCGACTGAAGGCCCCCCTGGTTGCACAGTGAGCCAGAGGATGGCGAGGCTGTCAGGGAACCAATAGGGGCTGTGGAGAAATGGCCAGGGCGTTGATTCTCTGAGGCTATCAAGTATCTATTCTTATTGTTCTGAAAGTCTTTGAGGTCTGAGCCAACAGCAGGAGAGAGAGAAAGAGGGAGAGAGGAAAAAGAGCACAACACAGAGAGAGGTGGGATAGGCCCGGGGCAGGACAGGGGGAACAAACCACATAAAATGGAGGAACAAAATACCAAATAGGAGGGGGAGAGAGAGAGGAGAGAAAGAGGTGGGGGAAGAGAAAGGACAAAGGGGAGGGAAGACCAATGTAAGACACACGTCAAAGGGTTAAGACAAACACTCATAATGGTCAGCTACAGAGAGAAGCAGTTTTCACTCCAGGTGGTTGACAGCAATCTGCTTGCACCAACTCTTAAATTTCAGCTTGTAGTTTCCAGAGGGCTGTTTTTTTATGGGCCAGAATTACGGTGCAGAGCAATTAACTCTGAGCACTTAATTTATAACGTACAATTTGGAGGAATAGGGGGACGTCGCTTTGTTGCTTTTGAGAACACACTGTGTGAAAACTGCTATCAGTGTATCAACTACAGGATGGAAAAGGGGATGGAGACTGTATGAGGGTCCAGAGGGAGGACAGATGAGAGTCATTGACACATGCTGCCAAAGTTCAGCCTACAGTCGAGTAGTTTGATTCACTGCACACGCACACGCACACACACACACACCTAATGGACTGGAGCCACAGCAGCCTCACTAAAGGTCAGGAAGCTCATGTCAATATTAATGGCCTCAAGGACCTCAGAGATAACAGAATGTGCCTTCTAAGAACTAAATCAAAAAACAAATGCCCAATAAAGGTAGAGTTGAAGTGATAAATATAGGTGTTTCATATCCCAGAGAAATAGGGACTAGGGATGGGACAATAATGGATTTTATCGTGGATCACAATAAAAAAAACACTGATCGTGGTGAATTTTCATTATCGGGATAATCGTGAATATCCTCACAAATTGACTGCAGTTTACTACAGTGTCATATCTGTGATGCAATGAAAATATTTGTTTCTTAAAAAAAAAATTGTAATCTGTAAAGTCACAACAAAACACAAAGTAAGGTAAAGTGATTTCAGTATGTTTTAGTGCCATTTTAAGAGTTTTAAGCATATTTAATTGATTATCAGGATAATATCGCACATTTTTGGCCAGGATAATCGTGACATGAAATTTTCATATTGTCCCATGCCTAATATGCATCAAGACCCAAGCAGGGCTCAACAATAAGGGTTGCCCAATCACCCGGGGCAAGTGAAATGCCGTGTCTGGCTACTAACTCATTTGCCCAATTGGGTAAGTGGTAAAAAAAGAATTAAATACAGTTTTTCCAGAGCTGATGATGGAAGTAACTAAGCAGGTGAACACCTCCTCAGGAACTCAGATTAAAAACGTTTACACACAGATTATTAGCGCAAAAGGGCAAGAAGGAGGAGCTATAAGGGATTTCTGAGAATACAACAGAGGGCACACTAGAAAACTAACTATTCAATACAAACTACCATAACACATCATGCTAGTCAACTCTGTATACATACAGTACATTTCTGGTGTGACTACTTAGAAATGTAAAATCATGCACCTTGCCATCTGTAGCTCTGAGTCTCACTTTGAGAACTTAGGAGTGCCATTCTAAATATTTGAGCAGTGTCAACTGCAGCAGTTAGTGGTTAGTAAAAAGGAAACAAAACAAAAAGCAGAAAGACCACCGTCAAGAAAAGAAGCTTAAGGAAGTGAGTCAAAGACAAATATGGTAAGAAAACGGTGTGGGTGCCTTGGGGGTGGGGAAGACAGACGAGCTATTCTAAAAGTAATGTTTCTAAAAAAGATATTCCAAAAGTAACTTGTGATACAGTTGGATTGGAGTCTGCAAATAGCCGCCTCACCCCCATCACACAAGCACAAATCATGCTAACCTAGTGGCATGCTAACCTTCGCCAGAGGGAGCCTTGCATTTCTGAGTCTCCTTCTATTAAGCTTTTGCTTTTTTTTTTTTAATTTTAGCATTTACATGCAAAGCTGGCAGCGCATTTAATATACAGGTAATGGGGCCATAAGCAAAGTTAGCTATTATTAATAGGGCAAATAGAGAAAGGCAATTCATGACTACCACACATATACACACATTTGATTCCACTTCCTGGACAATCATCCCCCATAGGATCAACTGAGGGGAAGCAGGAGAAGATGAGAAGGGTCAGAGGTCAGCAGCAGTAGAATGGGAGGAAAAGGTTACAGACATTTCTTTAGTGAGCTGGATGAGAACCATAACGAGGATGAGAAGAAATGGCATGGAATGACTTGTTAAGTGCCATGACATTAGGCATGATCTAAGCAGGCATTAGCAAGTAGGCAGGTTATTAATCAGAAGTTATTAACGGGGTGCATTATGTCTCTAATTTACTAGGCTATGAGCCATTACTCTTGTGTACAGCAAATGGAGTGTGATAGTTTAATGCAGCTTTAAAATACCATTTGCGTTGTCAGTCACAATCAGCCAAATATGCCCATTTACATTTTTCATTGAATGATTTGTTTGAAAACAGGCAGGCTACATTGAACATTTAAGATATGCTGCAACACTACGCTTCCACTTTAATCAATGAAACTGGCTACACCGGACGTGAGAGCAGCGCCTAAGTGGTGTGTATGCACAGCGGAGATCCACTCTACAAGGGTAGAAATACGAGTCTTCTATTTATATTTTTTTATGTGAGGTGTGCGTGGCCCTTTTACACAGAAATGGGTCATAAAGTGTCTATATTTCTTTTAAATTAAACTACCAATGGCTTAATGACTGCCAAAGAGCATATTGGCAGTTTGGTTTTGAGAGTTTCTATTGAAGTTACCCATATTACACAAACTCTGTGAAAAACTTGAAGTTTCCCAGCACTGTGCTGGGTCCAAAAACTGAAGAAACAATCCCACACAATCCCCAAACGACAGGCCACCTTCTTGTTTTGCGTGTGACTCACACTCGCACACTAAGGCGTATGTCTGCTGCACACGTTACGCGTTCAATGTAGCCATGTAGTTTTCTACAGTACATATTATACATGGTATAAGATATGCATCTTACTCTGTAAAGAGCCACAATAAACCAGTACTGTATCACGGTAAAACAGTTTTTAAAGTGATCCTTTTAGTTCTGCACTAGGCATGAATACAGGCACAGCGATGAAAACAAAGTTGAATGAAAGAAACAAGACAGTGAAGTAGAAAGAAGCTGTTGCCAGCGTGTGGTGGTAGACCCTGAGAGAGAAGGTAGAAGCTGCTGTGTGGCTGCAGATAGCACCTGCTGCGGCAGCATTAAACTCACTGTCGAGGATGTCTCCCAGGCCCTGCGCACGGAGCAGCTCCTTCAGTCGAGCCACTTCATCCTTCAGGTCACGCACCAGCTTGTTGTTGGGATCCTCATTGATGACAGCATTGCATTTGATGTTCTTAGCTCGGTCAGCATAGCTGAAAAAGAGAAGTTAGTGTCAGAGTGAAAAGCAAAAGTGAAGAATCAGATCATTTAGACCATATATCTTTTATAATAGATCATCGGTGTGTTTTCTTGCAATATTCACTCGCAACTCACAGAAAAAAATATACCAGATACTCGATTGCAAGCAGACTACAGAGCTGTGCGTCGCTATGGTCTGTACATCTTGCAAAATTCTCCCACGGCTCACAGAGAAAATAGCTGTGGTCTGGACAGACCAATTGTCTCTGTGTATATAACTGTAGTCTGCTGACTTCTTAACATCATATTTATATACTTATATAGAGTCTATGGATAACATGGGCCCTGAAGGGAAGCGGGCGATGCAGAGGGGCACTTCTGCCAAAATGGGCCGTGCAGCAAAAGCTTTACCGGAGAGTCGCACCCATCCGTGGTGCGTTTACGGTGTATCCGGTAACACTGCACCGCCGGTAGGTGCGTTATTGTCTATGTATGTCCGAGATGGAAACCTTACCGGAGCGTGCTGAGAGTTTCATCATAGTTGATGTCTGCAGGACTGAGGGCAGCTACCATGGCTGTTCTTGAGTTTCCACCTGATAACAAAAGACCAGTACAGAGGTAAAGTATGTGACAATGTGGGTAACACACTGTATGTAGACCAAAATAAGATAGATAAGATAAGATTCATTTCAAAATACACCATGATTTCCACTGCAATGTAGAGTCCAAATGCTCACTGTGGAGGAAAACACCACTGCAGTGCCGAATACTAATTCCACTAATAGAAGACTGAACTGCAAAGCACTGCACGTGTCATGTGTGCTGAGATTGACTGTGCACCTCTCCTCCATACACTGCTCCGCCATGTGCTTGTCTAGTTAGGCTGACATACAGTCTGCTGACAGGGTTCTTCTTAAATTGGCAGAGAGTAATGTACGTTAGCTGCAGTCATTTCTTTACCCTCACTTCATATTACAGGATACAGATGGTTCGATTTTTCTTGCTGTCCAGGAATGAGGATTTTGCTACGCAGTTTACAGACATAAATTCTACAGCGTAACAGATATTTAGCAGGTGATATTAATGTTCATACCGAGGTTCTCCCTCAGCAGCCATGTCAGAACGGAGTCTCTGTACGGGATGAAGTCGCTCTTCTTCTTCTTCTTGCTCTGCAGTAAACAAACATTACGTTGGCGGGAAGAAAGAAAACTGACAGAAGACTTTCTGTTTTTAACACTGGAAACTAGGGATGGCAGTTAAGGGAAACTTTGGTATTTTTCAACCTGGATCCTATTTTCTCATGTTATGGTGTCTGAGTGACTAATGGGGACAACTTTTTGAAATTGGTCCAGTATGGAGCAAGAGTGATTAGGGTGCTTGTGCTTTTTTTTGCCACTGACAGGCTCAGATTGATTAATGTCTGACAACATCATGGAAAAGACCCGACCAAGAAATAAAACATTGTTCTCGACCTTCCACTTGATCCAGCCTGTTTGTTCTTGTGGCTAACCAAGTCTCGCTCAAGGAGAAGTCTCGTTCTGAAATCTCGTGTGACCTCTTTCACATTGTTGGAATCGGCTTAATATTCAGCCATGATACTGAAAATCTTGTAGGTAACTCTAAGCTATGCTTTCTGTACTCCAACACAACAAACTCTTGAGAAACTCTCACTCACGTTTCTACCGCTGTCACCTGGCAACAAGTCACCTCTCGTGAGACTTCTCCTTGAGCGAGACTTGGTTAGACACAATAACAAACAGACCGGATCAAGCGAAAGGCAAAGAAAAATGTTTTATTTCTCGGCAGGGTCCTTTCCATGATGTTATCAGACACTTATCATAACAATCTGATCCTGTCTGTGGCAAAAACAAGCAGTATGTGCTGCTGTGTTACAGCCTGTGCTGTTTTTGCTACAGTGTGTGCTGTTTTGTTCATATGTTTTCTGTTTTTTATCACTAGTATGGAGGCATCTATATGTACGCAGCATTTTGAGTCAAAGACAAATTTCCCTACGGGGACAATAAAGTATTTTGTATCGTAATTTTAGTGTATGTACATAACATTGACAGTTGACAATTGCCCTGAGCGATTACACTGCAGCCTGTTTTGTGGCTGCAGCGCTCTCGCTCAATACTGGACCGATTTCAAAAATTGTTGTCCCCCATTATTTAGACACAAAAACATGAGAATAGGGTCCAAGTTGGAAAAAATACAGAACTTTCCCTTTAAGACAGAACAACATTATGATGTATCATGACAAACACCTCATATGTAATGGACAAGAGGTTGGGTAAAAATGAGAAGAGGCCTGATTTGATTAGCGTTTGCTCTGGTGCAAGGATTGTGGATTTTACTGTGCGTGGTGCCTAAAAGCACAGCACTTCATAAAACACTTAATAAAATGGCGATGATAGAAGACTGTGCTGCAACTTCAGCATTCAAATCAAATCTGCCTCATGGGAGGAATCGGGGGTTAGTGGTTGAGCTGTCAGAGGGTTTACCTTGCTGGTACAGTTATCCTGCGTGAGCAAGCATTACAAGGACAGGAGAAGAAAAAACAGAAGGGCAGACATTACAGCATGCCAGGCTACAGACATTAATTCCTTGAGAAGACAGTAGAGGGTAAGAGAAAAAGGAGGAGGAGGAGGAGAGAAAAGACAGACATAAAGAGAAAATAGACATGAAACACTCACCACTTCAGCCAAGGCAGAGATAACCTTTCCTAATGTGGTGAGAGATTTGTTGATGTTTGCTCCCTCCTGCAACCATAGATGAAAAAACAGATATATTCAAGAGCCATCAGGGTAATACAAGTCAACTGTCTGCAAATGTCTGTCTGCGATAATGGGAGTCTTACCTTTAGCCTGGTCCCTTTAGCTCCAGTGGAATCTGCTCGTTCACTCCCCGCCAAGTCTACCAGACTGATTTTACTGACCTGGAGAGGGAGTAAATGCATTTTAGATGCATCAAGCTTATGAATAATTTACATTAGAATGATAACAAACTGAGAGATGAGAATATTACAATGACAGCACTGACTACCGAATGCAAAGTTCATTATGTTTTCCAAAAAAAAAGTGCTCAAATAGTTAAACATGCGTAAACCATTCGAAAAAAATGAGAGATGCAGCGAGGCAGTAAAATCTGACAGAGAGGCTAAAATACAATGGGCATTGTGTTTACAATAACACAATGGTCTTTGTCTCCGCCACAGTCAGAGGAAATGCTAAAGGTCAAATCTAAAATGGCGATCACGACCGACTAAGAGGACCACAGAGACGTCTTAGTCGAAATTAAAGGAGCAAACTAAATAAATGGGCTGTAAGTAAAAACTATTATGAAGAAATGCACTCCCAGCAGCACAGGATCAGTCATCAGTTATAAACATGGTAAAGTCAGAAGACGTCTGTCTTTCGAGTCTCCCCTGACCTTTTCTGTGGAGAGATCTGTTTCGCTGTCATGTTTCTTCTGTGTGAAGACGATGGTGAAAACAGCATGGGACCTGCTGCTGGTCTCATTCATGTTGGTGGCCGCCACAGTTCTGCAGGTGAGCACAGGAAATAAAAACCAATATGGATGTAACACATATTTCTGAGCACTTTTGAATTATTCAGTGTCATTAATGCTAAATTCATGCTCTTCTTGGTTAATACCGGAGCTATCATCACTGGGTTTTACGCCTATTAGAGTGAATTGAGTCTTAGGGATTACTTTGTGTGGCGGAGGTGGATAATACTGTGAGGACACCAAACACAAATACACGCAGGGAGAGGGACGGTCACAGGGGAGATACGGGCTTTTCACGGCATGTTCCAGAAATAAGCCCTCTGAGTCAGCACAGGAAGATTAAGGCAGAGTTCACTCCTCCCCACAGGAGCTCTCGTGACACACACACATACACACACACACACTCGTGAGAAATACTCACTACCTGCAATTTAAGAAAGGTTCTGTCTATAAAGAATCTCAGCCATCCAGGATAAACTGGACTTTTGGTTCTGGTCTCCTGAATATAACTGAATTGACTGTACTTATATCGCACTTTTCTAGTCTTTGCAGCCACTCAAGGATTCACACCACATTCAAACACTGGTGGCAGAGGTTACCAGCTACCTGCTCATCAGGAGCGCTAAACATTCACACACACTCACACGCCGATGGCTATGCCTTCGGGAGCAATTTGGGATCTCATACTATTCAGTGTCCTGCCCAAGGACACTTCTACATGTAGACTGCAGGGGCCGGAGGACGACCGCTCTAACTACTGAGTCACAAAAATGATAGCCTGGCAATTTCCAACAGCGCAGACCTCAGGACAGAGCTACAACCAATCAGAGCAACGGAACTGAGGTGGCAGGTATCAGCCAATCAGCACCTTTGTTTCGGTTTCGCCTACAACACACACAGCATCGTCACGTGCCGGCCGTTAGGTTTCGTTTTTAGTTTGTGGTGAAAGTTTGTGGCTGACAAGGGGAAATAAATGGTGACCTGGTCTCAGATTTTCTGTAGTTACTGCTACAACGTACACAAAAATGCGTTTCTGAAAACATTTTAGGCGAGAAATAGGCAATACAGTGACAGAATCTTGATTCATATTTGATCAGCACCGCCTAGTTTGACCGTTTGGTCTGAGTTTCGTGCCCGGTGTGTTGCGCTCGCTGGACATTCAGCAGCTACGTTCTAATGTCGTGTACACACCGGACGCCAATAAATTAATTTGCGTGAATGAATTACATATAAAGTCAATGTAAAGATGCGATGAGACGTGAGTTCCGGTCGGGCAACGCGAATGGCGCGGCTCGATGACGCGAATGAGCGGGAGTTGAAAAATCTGACGAGCGTCGCGAGTAATCGTGCGAATGAATTGTGTCAAAACAGAAGATTTCAGCGTCCAAACTCGCTTCATCATTAAGCGCCATCGTCTTAAACACGCCCCATATGAAATAAACGATTGTGATTGGATCTACAAGTTTTGAGTCGAGTGGAAATCTGTTTGAGTGGGAGAGAGGCCAGAAGGATCCTGTGAGAGAAAATGAAACATTGGCTCAGCAGGTAACAGCTGGTTCCCAGGGCTACAAAAATGACAGAGCTGTTCTTTGATTAACACTGATGATCAAGCTAAAAAATATATATGATAACAATACTTCCTGATTCCAACTTATTCTTATCTTGCTGACCATTGTCAGCCTTGATTAACTCACTCTTCTGAGGATGTGGGCCGTCACATCATCACAGCTATCACCACCACTATCAGTCGCCCTCCTCCCCATGATCCCAGCATGACCCCGGGGCCTCGGCTCACCTGGCCTTGTTGCCTGCATCCATCAGGTCAGCGATGTCTGTGTAGGAGGTGACGGCTAGCTTGGACAGGTCCTCCACGTAGGGACCCAGTAGCGGATGCTCTCGCACTCGTAAATTCCCTTTGTTCTTAGGGTTTAGCAAATCTCGCACCCGCTCACAGTAGATCTCCATGTAACTGACCTAGAAACAATCGCAAAAGTAACAGATTATCAGTTCTGGTGCCGCAGTGCAACATCACAGAGCAGTACAAATCATACTGCAGGTCTAATAAGGCTGCTCGATTCTGGAAATCACAGTCACAATTATTTTAGTCAATACTGAGATCACAGTTATTTAACATGATTACTAATTGACTTTGGAAACATAATGCGTTTACTGCAAAAAAAAAAGATTTTTAACAGTGGATTTTCTTGAACTAAAACAAATAAACATATATATACATTTAAATACATATTATAAAAATAATAAATAAAAATAAAAAAGATTAAAATGAATGAGATTAAAATGTTGTAATGTTAGTGCACTTCCACAACCTACTGAAAACTACTAAACATATATTTGATATAGAAAAATAATAAATAAATACAAATAAATTAGACCAAAATAAATTAGATCAAATATGTTGTAGTGCATTGCCACAACCTACTGAAAGCAGGCATAATGTGTACCACTGTAAAAGAAAGGGCCAGGGTGCGCTGGATTTATGACACAGGACAAAACAAGAGCATCATTGTGAAACACAATGCGGCACAATAATCGTTTTATCTTGATTATCTTTTTTTCCATAATCGTTTGAAGCCTAAATCGTAATTGAAAATATCATTTGATTAATTGCCCAGCCCTATGGTTAAAAAAAAAAAAAGAAAGAAAGAAAAGAAAACTGTATATTCAGCATCCTTATAGTATTTTCTTTTTTTGAATTATTGATCCACATCAGAATCATTTGCTCTTCTGAGACTTTCATCTGTTTTCTAGTTGGAGGAAAAACTGTACACTTTAACTAAATAATCTGAAGGAATGTGCTGAGAAACCCAGTATCTTTGAAGGTTCAGCCAATATGTGACTGAGGTCTGACGTCTGCCAGATATGCTGTTAGGAGAAGGCCATGGTTCATTAGAGACAAGGCAACACAAGAGTCGGAGGCCGGGGTGGAGAACAGGGATTACAGACCCCACAACAGTCTGAGACTCACCTCTACTGAGTAAGCGAGCTCCTCTTTGTTGCTGTCCTCATTGATTTTCTCAAATAGATCTTCACAGAGCTGCGAGGCAGAGAAAGAAGATGTTTAGTGCAAATTAACAGCATGTGGATGGTGAAAGGGAGGAAGAATAGAAAGAAAGAACCAACAGAAAAACAAAATACTAACAAACAACTTATGTGCATTAAATCATTTAGCAATAAAACAATAGACCATAAGATCTAGAGAGCATCAGCAGATGAGACTTAACTTAACTTAATGATTATTAGAGTAAAATACAGAATGAATGCTAGAATGAATCAAAAGTCAGAAACAACATTTTAAGAAATATCTGATAAAACAGATTTTAATATTACATCCTGGGCTTTAATCTCATCTTTCCTAAACTAAAACAAAATGTAAAGGTAAAGCTGAACATTTCAGAGGTGGATTGATTTGGTTTAGAATTATGACAGGAGGAAATGACTGAAGAACTGGTAAAAAAAACAAAAACTGTTCTTGTATTATAGAAAGCGACCAAGATCGTGACAGGGGTTATGGAGGGCAAAATCTCTTCATCTCTGCTAAGTAATTCGGTAAAATCAGAAGGACATAATGTAGAACAAACCATGGGAATGATTCCTTCCTGCCCCTCCTCCTGCTTGCCCATCATGGTGTAGGATTTGCCAGCTCCAGTCTGGCCGTAAGCAAAGATGCAGACGTTGTAGCCCTCAAACGCATGCGCCAGCATTTCCTTGCCAATATCATTGTACACAAGGTTCTGTGATGCAAAGCTGGGGTCTTCCGGCTGTGGGAAAGACAAGACAGAGGACTTAAAATGCATAGAATTTCAATAAATTTGTTTTCCCTTTTTATTGGTCATTACACTGGCTTATGGAACAGAGAAAATGTTCACACTCACCGTAGTGTGTGACCAGTAGGAGTAATCAAAACTGAAGGTCTTTGCTGGTTCCTTTGGGGCTTTGGGGTTGAGAATCGCTGCGGGGGAAGAACAAAATTAGTAATGTGGTTGATAACATCTGGTTTGGATGTGAATGTGAGACGACAACTACTCCCATGTTCTTGCAGTTTCATCTTAAGGTTTACCTGAAGTTAAATCATTTATAATCATCTGTTGACTCATTTTTGATTCAATCCCTTCAACCGTAAAGTTGCTTCTGTGCAGGAATTTGAGTTCTGACATCGAAGCACAAGTTTGTATCCTGGCCTCCTGGTTTATTTGCAAGCCTTCTGCCTTTGTGCCTAATGAATGTGTATTTTTTTGTAGTTCTAGTTTAGAGCATCAAATCAAATATGTTTCAGTTTATTTTTTTCTTTGTGTTTGTTTTGTTGTTTTGGAACATTCGCTTTCTTTTGCTTGCCAACTTGCTTTATTTCACTTGTTAGGGGGGGTTGTTGCTTAAACATCAAACCAAACTCCCATCTCTCATTTAAAGAGATTATTCATGTATTTCTTCTGATCCTTCTCAAAAAACACAAAATGTTACATTTCGGTTTCACAAAAAAAAACACACTCTAAATGGACTCGGGTTAACATTAACAATTTATTTTTATCCTGGTTGGCAAATAGTGTCTCTCCAAAGATCCTGTTCTTCAATCAGAGCACTAACAGCGATATATTTGGAACTGAAAGTCACATGAACCAGTGACGGATTATGAGCCATTGGCTTTTTTGAGAACTGTTGTGTCAACCTTTATTCATACCATCTTTAATCAGTGTCTTAATTCATCGTGTGCATTGATATAACACAGAAAAAAAGACAAAATTTAACTAATAACACATGTAGCCTGCTGCTGTCACGATACCATCTTCACCTGTTGCATCTGCAAAACGCACGATGACACAGTATTTCTACACTACCCAGAGCCATTCCCTGTGGCCACACAGACATTTCTTAATGAACAAGAATCTGCAGCCATGCTTGGCATGTCATCCCTCTCAGCCACGCTTGTTGGGACCCCTGGGAATAGTGTTCAAGCTTTCCACACTCTGCACTGGATATGTGACACAGAGAGAGAGAGGAGGAGATTAGGAAATTACTGTAGGATATTTGTAGATATCTGTACCCCCAGTTGTTCCTCATCCCCCCCCCTCCTCCTCTTAAACAAAATG
>JAOVVB010250175.1:0-20482 GCA_028570985.1 Heterobranchus longifilis | reverse complement strand
ACCAAATACATGCACCTAAGTCTTCCACAAACTGTCAGGAAAACGCTGAAGACCTGCTGAATCAAAAACTCAAAATCAAAACATGATGATCACACGGCTTGTACTGTCTGCGTGAAGAAAATACGGACCGCAATAAACATTTTTAAAAATTGGTGTCCCGAAGAATTGCGGGAGAAAATCGCGATCTCAGTTTTGAGTGGGAAACAAATTGTGATTCTCGTTTTTGAGCAGGATCGTGCAGCCCTGTCAGAGACTGAACTGTAAATTACGCTATAGCACAAGATTCTCCGCGATCCATCTGGGTGTGATGAATTGTATGCATATTCAGCACCATTTCCCACGTGGCATCCGTCGATGAAGCACATTCGAGCCCCAGAATCCATATCATGTTATCACTCAGCCAGAAGAAAAACCCAACGCCGTCAACGCTCAAAATCCGTCACAGATTGAGTCAGAAGCAGCCAGACTGCAACACAACTCCACCTCTCTCTTTATAACCGTGGCCATGACTGGATAAAACGTCTGTTGTAGTACGACCTCACCACTAGAAATTCCTCAGTATGAGAGCTTGTTTTTTTTTTTTGTTTTTTTTTTTCTGCTTGTGCACTGCCGACTTTGACACAGCTTATTCTCCCGCTGCTGGTCATGGCGACCCACCCGCGCCCTGACAAACTGCACCTAGGATGAAAAACAAAAAATAAATAAAAAACTGATTGTACGGCAGACTGTTCTGGATTGGGTTCCTGTTGTTTTACTTGAGGCTTGTGATAAGTATCTTAGTACTGTAGTGAGTGTGTCTGTATCTCTACACAGTGGCCTATCATAACTGGAGTTATTTAGGGGGGGGGGGCAGCAAACCTGACAGTTGGGCATTTTGTGTTTTATGGATTCATGAATTCCAGTGGAAGACAAATCTCAGATGTACAAGAACTTAAAAATATAAGCAGCATTTTATAGTATACAGCTATAGCAATGGGTGAATGGTTCATGGTTACAAATGTCAAGCCTTTATCTTAAGGCCAGAAACGCGGTCCACGCGAGGACGCGAACGACGACGCCTCGGCTCGGCGCAAATGCGCGTCCCCCCGGTCAACAAGCATCGGTCCTCACTGGGGCAGTGTTGAGATAATCAGAGCGTTTCCATGGTCACAGTCGTAAACAAACGTAACGTCTGTGGAGGATTGTGTACGGCTGTGCTTTCTGCACAGAAGAAAGAAAGAAAAAAAAAAAGAGGCGACACAGAGGCGACGACGTGTCCTACAAATGCTGACGTTTTCGGAGCTTCGTGAAACTGGTCGGCCGTGGTTATTTTGAGCGGAAGTCAACACAAACAGAAGCAGTCAGCTTTCTCTTGTGGTTTCATGCTACAGCGCTCCTAGCAGCAACACAGACTGCAGCTCGCGCTTGCCTTGCGTTACGATTTTCAGGTGACACATTTCTCAACGCAGCGACGCATGAAATTGATCTTGCGCAGCTCAAAGCGCCCACGTCCTTGCGTCGACCAGGTTTCAGGTTTTAGTGTGCAAATTAACTGGTCACTTATATGCAAGAGCAGAATATGATATATTTCTTCTTATGACTTAATTTTGTTTGCTACTATTTTCCTTACTAATGCAGTACAAAATGCAATTTCAACTCAAAGAAAAAAAAAACTTACACAGATGGCATTGATGTCGGACTCATGGCCAGTGAATGTCTGTCTGCACATGCCCTCTCGAACATCCCAGAGTTTAGCAGAGGCATCACAAGCACCGGAGACGAATAACCGTGAGTCAGGGGCCAATGACAGGCTCATGACATCACCTGTGTGTCCAGCAAATGTGGTCGTCTGCTGGCCAGTCTCAATGTCCCAAAGTGCACTATAAAATAAAATGTACGATTAAGATACCCGGTTGCCATTTCTCCAACGTCCTGGCTTTTGCACAAAATGTTGGACTCGATATCAAACACTGCATAGCAACTCAATGCAGGCAATCCTCTGACTTACCAAGTGGTATCTCCAGAACTTGTAACAATCTGGTTGTCATCAAGAAAGCGACAACAGGACAGGTATCCTGATATTCAAAGAAAATCAATGGAGGAGTTATTAATGCAGAATTTCATGTCAGATATATAACTCAGGGTTCCTACACATTTTCCAGACTTTTCTAGACTCAAATGCCCTGACTTCTCGATACGTTTTTCAGACCATATTTGATATCCGAGTACAGATAGCTGTTTATTATCCGGCCCCGCTCTCTCATGATACGTATCGGCATGGGGCGTTTTTAGATGCGAGGGATCGCGCCGCTTCCCAGCATTGGACGCTTGATGTCTGTATCCTGACACAGCAGTTAACAATTTAACTTCCATGACTAATGACCAACAAAGAAAACATCCAGGCTCCGCCTCCTACAACCACGTAAACACCACGCTGCACCTGATTGGACAAACTCTTTCACTCGTTGGCTGCTCCCGGATTTCAAACTGGACCAACACGGCGACTCGTTTGGCAACTTTCTCTATATATAACGAAAATAGTCTTCATTTTAGATCAAAATCTGTTAGTTTAAAAGATTTTTGTGCGTTTCGAGAGGTGGCGAGTTGCATCGGATGCCCCTTATTTGCATAACGTAGCCTAGACCTCAACTATATGCAAATGAGGAGCCAGCAATGTGACGCCCCGTCTCTCGAAACTCGCCGCAGCACTACCACAATGCATTGCACGGCTGCTTACACAGACAATGCATGGGAAGCGTGGAAATGACGTCCCTGTGGACAAGTAGTTACACAGCGGTAAACATTTTGGCTCCGAATGCCATGAGATACACTCTGCTTGTATTTAATTTATTTTTTTTAGTAATTTTGATTTTTATATTGTAGAAAACAGAACAGGGGTAATAGTCTGGAAACACAGATATTTTTCCATACTCTTTTCTTTTTTTCTATAATTATCCAGACCTGGAAATTACTCAAATCAAATTCCATACTGCGTAGGAACCCTGATAACTAGAAAATTAACTTGCAGAGTAGATCCTCTACCTGTATGTCCAGCGAGCTCACGGCTCACACGTACATTCCCCTCGCGTGTTTTCAGGTTGTAAATGGAGCAGATGTTGTCTAAGCCCCCACAGGCCACATAATTTCCTGAAGGTGCATATGCACAAGTCATGACCCAGGAAGATCGAAGTGGGATGGCATGAACCTACAACAAAAGTCACAACACACAACACAAACACGTTCATTTACTTAAAAGCCAATTTTACAGTAAAGTCAGTATTTTTACAGTAGCTAGTTTTATTAGTCAGGTAACATAAAGTCAGATTTCACATTTTTTGGAGAACAACTACAGAGCCATGTATTTGATTTATGTTTAAGTGTAATCATTCTCCCGAGCACTAGGTGGTGTATTGCACAGGCCAAGACTGGCCACAGGAAATGTAAGTTCTTGTCAGTAATCACAGGTGTTGCTGTTTGGAAAAAGACAAACTGTTTTTGATTTAACTGACTGTAATGATTAAGTCCTATACTTTAGCTGCTACTGGCTGTTCATTGAACTAGATTGCTTAGAAATGTGCTCAGAAAAACAATATAATGTATTAGTAAAGATTGGATGTTGTTTTTCTGAGCATCTAAACAATATAGTTCAATTAGCAGCCAGTAGCAGCTAAAGTGTAGGACTTAGTCACTACTATTAGTCAATATGCAAGAAGATGATTTCTGACATCCAATTTTAGCACTATGGAAATACCAGGAGTCCATTATAATCTGTTAATGTATAATATCCATAACCAGTGTCATCACCCGTGAGAGTACTAGTGTGATGTATACATTTCAAGGTCTAACTAATTCTAATGCGAGACTTGCTATTTTGACACCTGAGTACACCCAGGCCAGGGGCCTCATTACAAAGAAGTCCTAAATCTGAAATCCTATTTTATCTCAGTTTAGGATGACATTTAGGATTTTTGGTATTCCAGAAAAATGTTTCCTTACTGCAATTAAAATCTTAGGATAAGTGTAGCTTTTACAGAACCGTCCTAATTTAGATATTTCCCAAGTTAGGAATCCTAATTTAGGATGGCATAGACCCTGTCCTAAATTCAAAATAACTGCCAAAAATGGCAGTAGCACTGTTTTTAGGTCTGTGTGGCCATGACAATGAAGATTGAGAACAACATGAATGTTGAAATATAATGATTGAAAGACTAATCGAACCATATGATGACTCTTTAAATTTCCCGGAGCATGTATTAATGGGTATATATCGACTGCCAAGAAGATTCATTTTAATTAAAACATTTTTAATTAAACAAAAGAAGTGAGATAAAATAGGACAGAGATGAGCTTAGGAATTGCTTCTGTAATAGGAAGATAGTATTTTTCCTATCTTTGAAACGTAAGTTAAGATAGGTTGTGATATTATTTTTCTGTAACGAGGCCCCAGGTCACCAAGTGAAGCACCCACAACCCAAGTAACAAGAGAATGTACCGTTTTAGACATTAGACAGCATCCTGTATGATAACCATGCCCGTATTATTTCCATTTTCATGGAAACATGATAGTATAAATCAAATCAATAAGCTGCTACTGAGTGGCACTAACAGACAGCATAATGTGGCAGCTTAATTTACCAACGGCTGAAACTAGCAGTGTTTCTATTTGTCTTGTGAGCCCCTCTACGCATTAAGGTATCCCATATACAACTCTGACCTCAATCTGGCCGACAATCTTCTCAGTAGGTCTAGAGATACAGTGGAAGAATGACCCTTTAATCGTTTAATTCCCAGTTGGATTTATTGCTCAAGCTCAATGTCAATGTTTTTTTCAGTGTCACCACAAAAGCTTCTTCAATGTTAGAGAATGATGCTCTGTCAAGTTCTATTTTAAATTTTCCGTCTGTGGTGGGGAGGGCCAAATTGCCTATTAGGTACACAAAAGTGCACCACTTCCACCCATCTCACTAACTGCACAGCAAACACAGCAGCCCCGAGGCAAAGGCCACAAATGCCTCTCTCTCAGCTGATCTGCAACCCTTTTGAGTTTATTCCAAATGAATACAGTAAGGGCAGAGTTATTTCCCTCCTTCTAGTTTTAATATAACCTTATGATTTCCACAAAAACAGCATGTATGCTACAAAATATAGTGCAGCAGGAACAATATGAAAAAGCTTAACAAAAGGCACAGTCACTGATGCAAAGCACCAGAAACCAGGACAGAAGACTGTGGTCAACGGCCTACGCTCCATGAAAAAGGAGTGATAGGCCCAAGTAAGTAATTACTTTATTTGCAAGTAGTTGGCAACACTAAACTGTCTAAACAGCAGTCTAAACTGCTTGTTATTACTTTGCTTTCCAATTAGATGACACTGACTGGCATTTGTAGATTGAACCATTACTTCATTAATGCCTGTCAGGAAAACATGACTTACCTTATTTGTGGTATAGCTGTCCCAAATAATGAGTTTGCCATCTTGAGAGGCACTGACCAAGAGCCTACAAAATGAGAACAGCAATATTAACACCACCACCACAACAACAACAAATTGGAGTTGTTGCACAAAATCTATTTTTATCCAGAATCATAAGGGACTGCAGGAAAAAGATGCCCGCCACACTGCTGAAAAACATGATGTAATAATATAATACTAAAGTCGAGATTTAATGAAAAATACCTTTTTAACCCTTTTAGATGTCATACGCAGTCATATTGTGCACCTATTTAACAATATATGCAACAAAAATACAAAAATACAATTTCTTTGTATCAAAAACAATCCAAATCCATTCCTTTGTTCTTCCTGTAAAACAAAAAATGACGCATACTTACGTAAGCTAGTACTAACTGATTTCAACTAACAATATCACGACATCCACCCATCAGTCAATCTAAATCTAAAGTTAGCTAGCTACCTAGCTAACAACAGCAGTGACAACAGTTGTGACGGCATTGACAAACACACACAGACTCAGAAAGTGAAAACAACAGCAGCCACACGCCGTCGCAGCTGTAACAATGTGGTAGAGGACGAGTACATTAAAGGAACATGTTGCTGATTTTCAACCGGCTCTGTGTCACTGCAGCGCAGGCAGTAACAGTGGCGCCGCGGTCGCCGACAGGCGGGTTGGTGAGCGGTGCCGGGGGAGCTGGCAGCACGGAGGGAGGCCGGGCGCCGTGACACACAGACGGTTAAAAAACAGCAACGTTTCACTGTCATCTCTGCAAAAGATTTGATTTCCCCCTCAAATATTCAGTTTTACTGGGAAATACGTCACCGCACGGAAGCTAAAGACGCGCCAACTTCCGCTTCATCTCGACTTTAACTGCATCAGTGTTTCAACTCTTACATTTAGGCATCGTCTTACTTTCGCTCAACATTTGACATAAAGCAGGAACAGAACACGACATAAACAAAAGCTCCCTTTACATCATAAAGCTGGGCTCAGACTACAGGAGCTTTAAAATCCTAACCAACTTTAAAATCAGGTTGTATCACACGCATAAGGAGAATCTTCACAGATATTCTTCTTTCAAACATGCACACACTACACCATTTGAAAATAATGGCACATCACACACTACAGGATATTTATTACAAGTACTGTGCCAGAGGGAGCACCTAATGTCACCTCTCTCACATGATCTCACGGGGAAGCAGATGTAAACAAAACAGAGACTGATGTGTTGTGACAACTTTCTGGATGCATTGCATTCATTTCTGCATTGAGAAAAAAACAAAAGCAGGAGGCTAAACACGTCTGGATGAGGAAATTGTTAAGAAGACGCGGTCAACACGGGTTGTCTATTCTTCAGCGAGAACTGGAGGTGAGGTTTTTTTTGTAATATCTAATAATATCAGTAGTATGCTAGGAGCTAAAGTTAGCCTCAAGGGCTAGAATCATTCAGATTTTAACTCCTAAATATCAAACATGACTGATAATTGTCGGGGCGGCCATGATAATTCTGGAGCAGTTCAGGAACTTTAAGATTGGATCTGGAAAGCGCTCACATTACCAGATACTCTGTACCACTCCCAGACCAGATTTCTCCTCCGATTGTCATAAGGGGTAATACGGGGATAAATTGGCCCGAAACTCCTGTAGTCTGAGCCCGGCTTAAATTATACATTCTGGCAGTAACTTTACCTGGAATCTGTTCCCCAATGCATGGCATAGATTTTAGCCAAATGACCCCGCAGCGTTCGTCTTGTACGCATCTGGATTCGGCCAACGGGGTCAATATTAGCTGTGATCTGCAAAATATTGAGTACTCTGTTTAATTTCAGACCAAATGCTTTTCAACCTAAGACAAAGATCATAATGTTAAATGTTACCTGTGATAGTGTGGCATCTGCGCATGCTTTCCTGGCATCCTGAGAAGAACAAAAATTCAAGTCTTTAGGACAGGAATTCTCACATCCATCTATGTTGTATAGACTTGAATGATAATTGATAGCATGGCATATTAAAAATCCTGTTTGTTACTCACTCTGATCTGATTTTTGAGCTGCTCTGCCTCTTGGCGCAACTGGTCCAGTTCACTCATTTTATTCTGCTTTTTCAATTACCTTACTCCAGCTACCGGGGCACTTGTTGATCTAAAAAGAAGAAAGAGAAGCACGTTAATCATTCACATAAATCTTCATCATCTTAAATTCAAGGTCATATTTACAACCATAAGCAAAGTGGGCCTGACAAAACCAAATCTCTTAACGGTAGAGGAGGATTTTTAGCCAGCTCACTCTGACTTAACTGACTTTTCAATCGCCTAAATGCAGGGTATGTACAGCTTTTTAAGAGTAAAATTGCAAGTACTTTTCAAGCACTTCCAAAGTACCCAAAGCAAACATTTCCAGACTCTGGAAGCCGAAAAATGAGGTTTACAGAATTCCAGGAGACAACAAACAAATATGATGACGGGATTGTTTCATTTCAAATATTAAAAGATTTTTGGTTTAAATAAGCGATAGTGTAGATCGGTGCTTCCCAAAGTGTGGCCCGTGGCTATAAAACATTCTTCCATGTAGCAAATTCATCAAAGTATATATTCTTTGTTCTGGAAAATAAGTGAAAAAATAAATAATTTTTTTGTCCACCGGCCAAAAAGCCAGTGAATGTTCAAAATCTACCAGCCACTCAATAGATTACCATTGTTTTTTGGCTAGTAAGTGAAGCAAACCTACTAGGCACTTGCATATTTTACCAGCCATTGGCTAGTAAATGGTGCTAATTTTGGACCCTGCTGGGAGCGAGAGCAGAGAAGAGAGAAGAGAAAAGAGACTATTATAATTCAATGAAACAGATAGCTTCTCTTTTACTGCATTTTATTGATGGCGTTGGCTGTTAGTAAGCTATAAAATGAGCTGTCAAACAGAGGGGGTAACTAACAAACTTAAGCTATTCATGAAATGTTCTAAAAACCAATTTATTCCTAAAATTAATATTATTGTTATTAATTTGTGTGTCGGCTGTCTTTCCCGAGAGCTGCTTCAATCTGGTAACAGACAGGTTAACTGTGGAGATATGAGAATAAGCAGAATAAGTACTCATTTAAATCGTCTTTCCTTAATTACCTTAGTTTTAAAATATATTTCCTTAGTTTCATATGTTTGAAATGGCCCAAAATGATCACGTTAAATGTGCTGCCTAACTGAACAGCTCATACTATAGGATTTGCAGTTAAACATAAAGTATCTTATATTTTTTACCTGCAAAAGACTAGCTCTCTGCCTGTTACCTGTCTGTGTGTGTGTGTGTGTGTCCCTTCCTCCCTCCCCATCTCAATTTAAATGATTTGTAAATATTCATTGTGTCCATAGAAACATTGCTACTATTAAATAATGTTATCTTGTGCAATGAGCCATCTACCAGACAGTGTTCATTATGGCTACTGTATACGTTGTCAAATATATAAATGTATATCTTATATGACAAAATGAGATGGCCGTGGGCCTCGGAGGTTTTGCTGAATTCTTAGGGGGCCTCAAGTCAAGACGAAAGGCCAGATTATGTTGAAAATCAAGCATTTTTCAAACGAGTATATTTGAATTCAAGCACATTGCTAACCTTGAAAACATAACTTTCAAGACTTTGTACGATCCCTGAAAACGGTTACCCTGCAATATTTGTAACGTACAGGTAACGGACGGTTCAACCTTACTTTCCCCACCTCAATGTCGCTAACATAATCCTGACACACAATTTAGATTGCCAGACAAATCCTGTTAAGGCATGACTTTCCGATGATACCAAGCAGTCATTATCCTGTTGACCTCAATCCCTGCCATACTCAGAATTTTATCCAAGTGATCAATAAGCCACTTATATTAATACAGAGCCTCAAGGCATTCTCCAAGTTCATCTAATAACTTTTTTTTTTAAAAGACTTGCGTCATGATCTAAAAAGCCTGTTCCAAATATAATAACGATATCTCTAAATAGGCGACATCAAGTCTCACTTATCAAAACAAAATATTATTTCAAGTCATTTCATGAGTTATTTTAGGGAAGCCAGAAAAATGGCAACAAATACTCCAGCCATAAGGACCTGTCCTGTACAAAACATGGACTTCATTTACATGGACTGTGATCAGGACTAGAAATGTTTGTCTACCTGCCACTGTGGCTGGTGGATCCCAAAACCTACCAGCCACTCATTAGATTACCATTGTACCATTTCCAATCCTGACTGTGATATCAGAATAAAAATGTATTAAGACAATTACTGAGCGTAACAACAACACTCCATGGAAACTGTGTTTTCAGATTACCTTAGCCAAAACACAAAGTACAACTGTGAGTAAGAATAAGCAAATTAATCCAATATTCTAATTTTAGTTACATTATTACTGATGATAATGTTATATCCGTCAATTTCTGCAGCATACTGTGGCACATATGGCAGTCCATCTGTTTGATGACACATGCACAGTCCAAGTCTACTTATTTAAAGCAATAAAAAGCAGTTTTTGCAAAAAGCACAAAGCAACAACATGACCGCAAACTGTTGTTAACAGTTAACTGAATATACCATCTTATTTTGAATAAGGTCAGTAGTTAGTTGGAATATTAGTTTGTGAAATAACCACTGATTGCCTAATGGATAACCCTGTGCTCAGATCCATCTAATCAAATTCAAATGTGTCAAACAGAAGTACATTAGGAAAAAAAACTCTTGATGTGTGTGAGTTTGTGCATGTTTAAAAAAAATGTATACTGTTTTTGTGGTACTAATGACACAATGTCATCTCTGACTATACCCAGAATACTGGCTAACAAACAAAAATTGAGTATGCACATACAATTTTGACCAAATGCAACATCAATCACTTAGGATTTTCTACAGATTAAGTAAGAACACTGTTGAGTTAATTTAAAAAATGACTTCCAAAGGGCAACTCTCTAGATATTTTACATGGCATTTGGGAAATTACAACCCAGAAACCACAGTAATTACATATCTCATGACTTGTAAAAAAAAAACTAGTCTGTGCAACCTGTCTTCTATGAGACGTATTTCCTCCTTGTATCTTGAAAAAACAAACACTATAACAGATGTTTGCGTAATACATGTAGCAGCTCAAAGTGCAATATTAAAATTTTGTGTTTTTACAACTAAAATCTAATTCAGATTTATCGCACCTTACCTGGTGTATTTCAGTCAGTAGGCCTGTGTGTCACTGGATGTTTCAGGACAAGACTGAAAGTCTTCTCTACCTGACTATAAGTTATCCTGTAGGTCATCTGATTGGTTGACCTTTTTAACACAGGTTATCCTCTTACACTCATTAATCTATAAATAAACGCGTCATGGAATGTAATTATTATGCAGTATTATCAAGTGACAGCAGAATGCCAGTCTCACCTTGAAAACTTCTGAAATTATTGTTATTTAAATACAATATTCTTAACTTTTCTCAAATTAATACAAATGTTTGGATTCAATAAAGTTCAATCAGTTATGTCCATTTGTATTGTCAGATGACAAAATTTACTAATGCCCACCCACAGTAGTGTAAATATCTTGTGTTTTTTGTCTCTACACAGCCTACAGTATCATTAATGTCCATGAATTTAGCCAAAAACAGACAAAAAAGACAACATCTAAAATATATTTCATTTGTGTTTAAGTAGTTATGTACAATATAGTATGATTCAGTAATAGAAAAATAACGCTACCTAAATTGAACTCTAAAGTCATTATTTAGCTTTCAAATGCAATTCTGATTAATCAAATTAAAGGATTTTGAGGTAAACCTGCAAGTTTCCGTCACTACTATTTGGTGAACTCCTTGAATAGTTATTCATTTTATTTATTAACATTAGTGATATATTAAATCGACACTTTGTTCTCAATCAAATAATTACAAGATGCAATTCATTTTCATTCTTAACTGTTTTTATATCAAATCCTAAAACTGCTATGGTAAAATCGAAAAGTGCGATCACCTGGAGTGATGTTTGTTATAGGGCCATTGTTCTCTATAGACCACATTCTGAAATATTATTTCCCATTGACCTCTGTGGATGCTCACAGTTAAGGAGTTCCTCTGCCTCATCACTTCTCCTTTCCAGGCGCCTGATCAGGGTCAGCTGACTGCATGATAAACAATGAGCAGTAGCAAACAGCCTGAAGTTGTAGCTCACTAGCTGTAATCAGGTCCCTTAAGGGCAGTCTGTGCCTGCTACTTTCAAAAGGTGTCTCCAACATTTCCAGTTATTTAAAAAAAAAAATCTCTCTGCAGCAGTTTACATCTGTTCTCAAAGGACAAGTCTGCTTATCTTTACTGTTATACGATGATAATGCAATGTTTCACAGGTCTAAAGCTGGATCATAGAAAAAGCCATAACCAGCAATATCACTGAGCAACTACATAATCCTAAAAGCTCAAATCCTCCGTCAATGAGTCTCTAATCCTATCCATGTCCACTAACATAAACAGCTGGCAAAGCCAGTGCAGGAATTAGAAATATGTTTTCCCAATCATAATAAAAGGATGAGTTTAATCTTACTTCTTTTACACACAACATGCTTAAACCAAGTGCCTGGATTTTCAGCCTGTCAGTGAAATCACAAGCCTAATACAGTCCCTCTCTTCCCGTTTGTCCAGTGTGACCAGCTACTGTACTACCACTCATGCTTTAATACACTAGGACAAAGTTGCATTTTCAAGGAAGCCAATTCAGTTGCAAATTATATTTGGAATACCTAAAAAGCAAAGAGAATTTATTAAGATTCTATATGGCAGATAGGCATACGATATTAGAGTGCAAAGCAATAGAATCAACATAGCTAACATGCATATTTGTCTGTGCACAGGTTTCTACAGGACTGTATGTGCTGTACTGATAGTTGACTTAGTCACTGTGTGCAGTACGGTGATTTGCCTACAACAGTAGAATAGTTTGCATTGTATTTGAATGGCTGCTGGATAGCTGTTTTAGTCCGTTTGTTACTCTAATATGTTTAGAGGGTTGGGCTACTGAAGCTCTACACATATTTCAGAAGGAAATTGTGTTGCGATTTACACCATAATGTGGCAGAAACACTGAGAATTAGACTATTAGTGTCTGACTAATCGAATTTCTACATTTACTGAACGCTGCACGGTGTAATGATAATATGACTTGCACTGATGGAAATCTGAGAAGATGCAGCTAAACGCCATCTTGCAGACTGCTGTCCGCTAGTTAGCTTGCTAGCAGGCTTGTCAGTGAAGGCCTGCAGGCAGGGCAGAGCTAGTATTGAAGAAAGCAATGTACTCTCACTTTATTAGCAATGATTTCGCTTGTGATTTAACAATGTCCGGAAGACAAGAAAAGTCGATAAGCTCGATTTCACGACAGATAAATCAAATAGCTCGTAGCATATAATGCAAAAAACAACGCAACCACAGCCACTTAGGGGTAGATTCAGCCGCTCTTCCGCAATTACATGGAGTGCTATGTAGTTAGCTTTTAAGCCAACATAGCGCCGAGAAACTCGGTGGCTGCTTGGCCTCCAGAAATCCACTTACTTACATACTAAGAATCTCGTTAAACCCGACAGTGCACAGTTGATTTAATTACGGTATATTTATTTGGTTCTCTAATCCTGAAGTGGACCTGAGCCTGTAAAAACTGCAAGGTCGGGCGGCGATGGCCTGTTTGACTTCAGTAAGCAACAAATGCAATAACAGATGCGGGTGATTTTTCATAAAGTAGATGACCATCTATCATCCATCGCTGCCAATTAACGTTAGCTAACCGGTGATAAATAACTAACGTTACCAACCTAAGTTAAATGCGTTGTACCGGCGCAGCCGTTTCCTTGCAGGAGGGCAGCAATATGCTAACTTATTACTTCGGCTTGCTTAAAAAAAAAAAAAAAAAAAAAAAAAAAAAAAAAAGGGTGTTAACGCTGCTACAATCATTCACATTGATAAGAACCATACAGTCTATGATAATAACACGTAGTTGACGTATATATCTAGTGTGCAATGTCCACGTTAATTCGCGATGCTGGCTTCTCTGCTATTGCCAATAACCAATATTTGTTGTTAATTTGTTTACGGGACGTTTATTGTTCCAGCCCAACCCAGTGTGTCATCATCAACTGACAGCAACATCTTTAAATGTAACATTTCGAGTAGAAAGCAACCCACTACCAACTATGCAGCTAACATTATCACTACAGTTGTCTCGATACCGTTTGGGCATTAACTAACCCAGTACTTTTAAGTAACTGTATTTTAGGCCAGGAAGCACCTCCGCAGGGCCATCACTGACATCAAGCCTCAAACATTAACGTTACTTCAACGAGCTTTCGCTAACATTAACAGTAGTTTACCTAACTCAATTGACTGGATGCATAATGCAGTTATGTGTAGATAACTTTTGTAACAATCTGTTTATACTTAGTGTCAGGGTCCACCGCTGCAGACACTCTTGGCTACTTGTATTTGCTCATGATAAAATAGCCAACTCAACGGTTAGCTAACCGCAGCTAACTAAACGGCTAGGAAGCTAGCTATCGCTAACCGCTACCCCACCCCCGGACAGTTCAATTCCGCCACATTTCATCAGCTAATAGTATTAACAATTATTCTGAAAGACGTGGAAGCAGCATGATTGTCGCTTTATTTCACCTTACCTGGTTCAATTTGTTTTTGCGTTTTGGCATTGACTGGAAAGCAAGACGGCGTATACCTCCGATCCACGCATCAACGAACACCACAGCGCTAGCTTACTAACTAGCTAGCCAGCTAGCGTTAGTTTTCCGAGGAGCAGCCCTTCCCGATGAACGCAGGCTACGGCTGGGGAGCTTGACAACCTCAGTCAACCAACCGGAGAGGGGAGGAGGGGGGGGGATCACACCCACTAGCCTTGTACTGAAGACGCTGCCCAGGCGGACAAAAAGGCTAATCTTTAAAGTCACTATACCTCATTCAACAAGACAGCCTACTGTCTCCCTTTTTGCCAAGCTTTAACATCTGCCCTTTCCGTAGTAACACTCCTGTCCGGCCATCGAACGACGAGATGGGCGCGGTAACCCTGCAGTCAGCGCCGGGAAACCCCACGCTGCAGCAGCGATGATGGGGAGAGAGCCTTCGATTGGTGTTTTATCTACAGTTAGAGATTATCAATCACTTTGAACAATGTTTTCTCATTTGGTATATGTGCATTTCATTAGAGTGGAAGCCAAAGAGAACATGGTGTTCGTGTTTTTTTTTCTTTTCTACAGCCCAGTGAAAGGCTGAGTCAGTCAGTTTAGTCAGTCGGGCCCCAACTTGGCTCCTAAAGTAGGAAGTGGAAGTGGTATGCTATTAATGATTTCAGCAGGGCTCTCTTTAGCTAGCTAATAATAGCACTGTCAACAACACAATCTGGCCATAGTTAAATTAGGAAATAGTGTGTTCTCATATTAATGTATATAGTGATTCTCAGGTAGTTAGGTAGCCTATAGATTCAGAATAGGCCTACAAATAATAGACACTTTAGCACCTATAGTTGAAATATTTTGGTTGTACATAACAGAATTGAGTTTGTAAGTTGTAGCTTATACATGATACATATTGAGATATGCCTAATTGTTATATATAAGTGTAGCCATACTTCTGCCTACTTCTTGTCAGGCAAAGTAAATAATCATTATTGGGAAGGTTACTTTTGAAATGTTATAGGTTACAGCTTACTAGTTACCCTATTAAAAATGTAACTATTTCAATTACTTCAACAAAGTAATGTAACTTATTAAATTTGATTACTTTTCTAACAAAAGTTTTAAACTGGGCAATAAACTGGGAAATGTTCATCACAAGTGAACAAAAATAGAATATAGAACAATGTACATTTCAATTAGTTTTTTTTGTATTGATTAACTTGCTGATTATCAGATAATGTAGCCTAAACCTATAAGTCCCAATACCTACAGAGCAGAGGTGCAGAACCTGGCGAGCTGGTACTCAGAGAACAACCTGTCCCTTAATACAGCAAAGACCAAGGAGCTAATCATCAACTTTAGAAGGGCACAGGACTATGAGTAAAACCACAAGGCCACAAAGAGATGCTAAATGACTGAGAATAGACACAAAATGATCAAAAACATACATGACTCAAAATGACTAGACGCAAAACAACCACAGAAACATGTCTAAAATAGATGCAAAACGACTACAAAGAGATGCAAAATGACCACAAAGAGACGCAAAATTCCAAACAAAAAGCTGCAAAATTACTACAAATATACGCGAAACAACTACAAGGGGACGCAAAATTACTAGACTCTTTGAGTTTGAGTGTCTTTTTTCGTAGACAGAGTGGGGGGCCTCTTACATGTCTGTGCCCAGGGGCCTATTGTCTCATAATCTGTCCATGTATGGTCCACAACGGCTGTTTTTCCTGAGGATGCAGAAAAAAAGTTGGTCTGCCCAAACAGCTGCTGGTGACTTTCTGCACCACAGAGAGCATCCTACTGCATCTCTGTGCGGTCTCTCAGCTAAACAGCAGCGGATTGGAAAACTCATCAGTGGGCATCTGAGGACTCCACACACTCATGCCACCGTCTGTCTGAACTCCTTCTATCTGGCAGACGTTATAAGGCCTTCTACGCCCTCACCTCCAGACTGAGAAATAGCTATTTCCCTAAAGAGATATAACAGCACTAAGTGCTCCCCATAATCTGTCTCTGCCCCCACAACTGACTTTATTGCAACACAGTGACAGCTGTTGTAACACAGTTTAACTTCAGTGTACTTGGACTAATACACTCACCTATACCGTATATTTTACATTTTGTGTTGTGTTTGTACTGTTTTGGTTTTAATGCTGCATTGCACATTATTTTAAAGGCCCCATGTTGTGGTAATTTTCAGGTTCACACTTGTATTTTGGGTTTCTACCAGAACATGTTTACATGCTTTAATGTTCAAAAGTCACATTATTTTTCTCATACTGTCTGAATATACTTGTATTCACCGTCTGTCTGAAAAAATCACACTAGTTGTGACATCACAACCTTACAGAAGTCCTGACAGCTCATTTAAAGGCACCGTTTCTGAATACGGGCTGTGTGCATTTCTCCATGGATTGAGCGTTTTGATACTTTCACAGTTTTTATAGCACCTGCTTTATGATAACCGTATTGCTATTTTATTGCTATATAAACATATTTGTATTTTTATACCTTTTTTTTGGTAGCATCGATACGGAAGTTGCAAACTTAATCTCACTGTAGTTGTACAACGTCAATAAACATATTCTATTCTACAGTTTTAATTTCAGTTTAGTTGGTGCTGTATCTTAGATCTGTAGCCCTTCCCCTCGGCTAACACGTGAAATTATTAATGCTCCCATTGCAATGTTGGAAATAACTTCTTGTAGTTAAGTGCCTCCTTATTTGGTTGTTTGCTTTCATGAGAGTCACTGGAGGCTGCACAAACACCTGCTAATGGCTAACAGCAAGCTAATTGCAGTTCCCATAAGTGGACCATGTGATGTTGAGGTCAGAAAATGCATCTGATAGTTTTCACATTTTGTTTTCTTGTCTGTCTCTTGTTCTGTCTTTGGTTACTTTGAGAATAACATCATATTTTAACTATTTGTAACTTTACCAAACCAGTTATCTTCCAATATTATATTCCAGTATATAACTACTGCTGTTTACCATTTGTTAGTTGAGATCAGTATCCAAATATTCCTAGCAAGTCCATCCTTTAAGTGCCATAAAAGGCCACGGAGCATGCTGCTCTAACCTCCGGGGACGGAGCATTAGACGTGTAGTAATGATGAGGACAAGACAGCCTCTCATTCTACAGTAAGAGTTGTCACAGAGCTCATCCTCAGCCGTGTTCAGACTACCGGAAAAATGGTGAGAACCTTATGACAAAAGAACTAACTCCACAAACGAAAATGTTTATTCTAATATATGTAATTAACATTGTTAAATTAAACATGAAGCTTTGCTGATATTCTCCTCTTGACAAATCTTGTTAACTGGGAATATCAAATACTGCAACTCACTAAACAACTCTGTTATTTTCTTACAGGCCAGCAAGTTAACAGGAGAGCAGATCACAGAGTACAAAAAAGTTTTCGAGATGTTTGACGAAGAGGGAAACGGAGATGTGAAGACACAGGAGCTGGAGAGGCTGATGAGTTTAATGGGGATCAATCCTACAAAGAGAGAGCTCATCCAGATGGCCAAAGATGTGGACAAAGACGGTGAATATAAACCTGCAATGATAGGAAACATATCGTCCTATAAAATACATTTAACTTCGCCTTTTGACCCAGGGCTGGCCCTCGCATTTTTGGGGCCCTAGACGAAATCTGGATGCAGATGGTAACCTCAGATTTGTGAAGGCATGCGAAAACTCTCCTAAGACTTGTTTACGTTTACTATACTAACCTTAACCATCCAAGGTCAATGCATAACCTCAAGCATCTCGCAAAGACAAGCATCGGAAATTAGCGGTAGCTACAAATGCTGTGATACATTGCATTGGATTGTTGTGCAATTCTCTATGTATACTGCATCTGTCCCTATCAAATAAACATGAAATGAAATGAAGACTTTGGCAAGTCTGGGGTTACCATCTAGACACAAGTGTTGTGTCGTTGCTTAATGGATCGGCGGGGCGCACGCTACACCACAAAACAGACTCGGCAAAACCAAAAAATATATTTTACTTAAAACATGAAAGAATATTGGATCAGCGGGTGCTCATAGTTGTATTTTTTAGTTTAGTTTAGTTTATTTATTTAGCACGTAAAAGACGAAAGAAGCCCAGCAGCTTGTACAAAGTTCCCCACACATCAAGAACAAAAATCAAAACATGAGATCAAAAACAAAGAAAAGAAAGAGAAAAAAGAACAAACAAACATATATATATATATATATTTAAAAAAAAACTTGAGACAAAACAAAATAAGTGAAAACTAAATAAAGAGAAACAAAAACAAAACAAGGGTAAAATTACATAACAAACTCAGAATACATATTATAAAGAAAATAAGGATTTATCTATACTCAAAATAAGAAAGTCCCTCGGTTGTTTTCTGAAAGCCGGCGGAGACGATGCGTCTCTCGGTCCTCTGGATTTTATATGAAACTGACGGCTAGAAGTTTGACAGAAAGGTAACTGAATATGATTACTGGGGTTAGTTGGATATTAAAGTTCATATCTCGATTTTTAAAAATACATTTTGACTTCTTGATGGCGCAGCTCCTCCTCCACATGGTGGCGCCTGATGCCGGGCCGGCCCTGTTTTGACCTTTATGTGCCACTGACTAAATTTAAATAATACAGATTCGGTAGTTGGGGTACTAGTATTACACACACCTGTGACAGCATATGTCTTGAACCTCTACTTTATTAGGTATATACGTGAAATAAAATGCAATCCAGTACAACAGCCAGTGTTGGGAAGGTTACTTTTGAAATGTAATAGGTTACAGATTACTAGCTACCCTGTTAAAATGTAAGTAATGTAACTACTTCATCAAAGTAATGTGACTTATTACATTTGATTGCTTTTTGATTACTCACTAAGTGTTTTATGGGCAATAAAGCTCAAAAGTCATAAAAACGTACATTTAAATCAGGCAGTGTGGAGAGCTGTAGTGTATTTGTCTGGAAAATATGCCAAAAGAAAAGAAAGAAAAGATGCAAAACAACAGAATGAAAGTTGTATTCTGTCAGCTTTCTACAGAAAATAATATATTCAGATGTAACCGCTTTGTAATTTTTCCCAGTAACTGTAAGTGATTATAGTTAGATTTATTTTGTCATTAGTTACAGTAATTTAGTCACATGTATAGTTATCCCCAACATAGACAACAGCCCTGCCATAAGTCGTATCTTTTTAAAGCGTATAATTATTTTGATTACATTGTGTCAGAAAGCTGCTGATTTAAATATATTTTCAAGACCATAGTGTTGTATTTGTATCACAAGTTTTCTAAAATTGTATGTTTAAATATGCTAATTATGCTTATATATGTGCTAATTTGGATCCATTTCCAGAACAGAAATCTGAACATTGGATAAAGCCAGGTTCAAAATTTTCATTCAGTTTCATTTTGTTGACATATTAGATGAAAGGTTTTTACAGAGGAAATTCTCTTTTTATCACTTTATCACCGTGTTTTAGGAATAAAATGTTGTTTATATCAGGCTATGAATGACATATGAACAAACCCCTCTGGAAAAACCTTCAGAATATGGATAAAAATTAAACTGGAAAGTCTGGTGTATATAAGTGCTACTGAAGTGGAGATTTCTGTCTCAGAATATGAGAAAAACTAATTTTGAGAAAACAACTTTTAAAGATATGGATTGTAAAATACATATCACCGTGACAATTTCCCAGTTGTTAACTTACATTAAGATAATAATTTTTTGTATTACAGGTTTTCAGAAAATGTATGTTTAAATATGCAAATGAGGCATTATCTAATGTTAACTTCTGGTGAATTTAGGATAAATCTACAGCCGCAAATAGACAAAGTGTAGTAAAATAAACACCTAAATGTGTATTTAGTCTGAAAGAAGACATGTTATGGAAGCAAAATAGCCAAAATCCCAAACTGACCCTTGCATGAAAAGTGTCTGTAGTGTCTGTTGCCTGCAGTGTCTTGCCTTAAAATCCTTTAAGCAGTGCCGTGCATTTATTCTGAGCAGGATGGAAGTAAAAGCTTTATCTGTCTCAAGTTCAGCACAAACCAATTAGAATTACTTAATTGGAATTACTTTTTGCAGCCGATCAAATCTGGATTTTACTCTAGATAGATTTAGGATTTATAGCGTAACTTTTTAAGAGAGTAACATCTTCCAAACTGCATTATAAAAACATGATCTAATACTGCAGTTTTCTGCTTTTACTGCAGGTTGCCATATTAATCACTAGGTGTCAGTGTTTCACTATGTGTGATTTGTGTACAATGGGCTTACACACACACACACACACACACACACACACACACACACACACACACACACACACACACACACACACACACAC
>JAOVVB010250166.1:0-20483 GCA_028570985.1 Heterobranchus longifilis | reverse complement strand
ACAGTAGGTATATGTAAACAGTACATTCTTTATGAAAGCTGCATAATTTAGGGAATATGTACAGGGAATATTGACAGAAATGAGCAATATATGAATGTGCTATTAACCGATGACAGTATAATTACAAAATTAAAAAAATTAAAAATAAGATAAGATAAGATTGCATTAATGTAATGCATCATGCTATGAGCTGAGAACTCCGGTGTGCAAAGTTTATGAATAAGTTTGGGAACCCCTGCTGTAAATGATGAAAAGAACGTAACTGTCTCTGGTGGATGGACGGTGTCCTGTATGGAGGACGAAAAATGACTTAAGTATAAATAAATAAATAAATGTACAAATAAATACAGGAATAAATAAATAAATGTCTTAAATATATTTATAAATTTATTTATTTCCATATTTATTTATTTCCGTATTTATACATTTACTTATTTATTTATTTATACTGAAGTAATTTTTTCGTCCTCCATAGTCCTGAAAATGTGTCCACGAGAGGAATTTTAAAATCTGAAATGTTTGCTGACAAGTCACTGAAAGACGTGACGCAACATGAAACCTGATGCTTGTTTTGACACTGACGATGTCGACAAAGTATATTAATTTGCACATGATGGACCACAGCTTTATAATCATGAGCCTTATGCCTAGTTCAGTGGTTCCCAACCTGGGGGTCGGGACCCCTGGTAGGGGTTGCCGAAGCTTCCCGGGGGGGTCGTGAGGCCTTCTTGATTTTAAGGGGTGTAAGCCAGCTTTTCTTTTTAAATATACAGTTTCCCTCAGCATTTCATTCATTTTTGTGTCGAAAATTAAATGAAATTGTTATTTTTAATAGTTTGGATTAATATTTAAGCTATAAACTAAAAAAATAACCCCCAAGGGCACAGTGAAAACCTGAACACAAGCTATACTCACAGAGCCTTCCCTCTCTGTCACACAGAAATGATTAATTATTATGCATTAGAAAAGTACGCAGTTAAAACAACCAAAGAGCTAATAGAACAAATGACCAGAAAACACTCAGTTTGTCAAAACAGAAGCCTATTAAGTATGTTAAATACATAATACAGACAGAGGATTAATTAACAGGAATTAATCTGCTCAAAATTCACCCAAATATCTTGTTTTACACAAACGTCCTGCAGTTATTCTGTTCACTATCTGGGTTAATTGTACAGTTTGTTAGTTGTCCTGTACTGTTATTGTTATGCATTGAATATAATATGAAATATCCATAAAAATATGTCAGGGGTCGCAAGTTTAGTCAATGCTAGAAAAGGGTCAGAGAGTCAGAGAGTCTGCAGTCACAGAGCAACTTCTAGAAATGTGTTTCTTTTATTAGAGGGATTTCTTACTTCCGTCCAGGTTGTCCACGGTGACTCTGTTCAGATCCAGCGGGGCGGCGACGCCGACCGTGAAGGGGCTCTTGGAGATGGGATCTCCTCCGAACGTCACCGTGATCGTCTGCTCCCCCTGCGGACGCAACGCGGGAGTTCATTATTAGCACACACGCGCTCACAGTCAACAACTGAAATAACTTTTAACCGTTTTAAAAGAACTGCGACGCAACGGCCACGCTGACCATTTGATTCTACTGAAAACATGTCAGAACAAGCACTGCATTCACAAGAAAAACATCTGTGTTTATTTTTTGTGCTTTTGCTTTTACTTTATTTGTTGTGATTTTGGTACAATAATGTATGATATATTCAGTGATATATTATACACACAAAAAAGACAAGAAAAACAGCGGAACATAGTAAAAGTCTTTGTGGTGTATTTTATTTTTTTCTAACTTAAGCACAGTACAGGACTACAGATGCAAATGAACTATTTCTGGTGCCATATATTTATTGTGCATTATCCCTGTCAAATAAACAATAAAGATAAAGATAGAGTATGTCTAGACTCAGTGAGTAAAGGTGTGTGTATATTATTATATATTGTTATATCGGGCTGATGCACAGGTGTGTACTGGATGTTCCCGTTGTACAGTTTGTTGTGTAGGTGTGTATTTAACTTGCATACTGACGGAACAGGTGCATGTTTGACATATCTGTTAAACAACCTCCTGCACTACTGCTGTTTACTTGATGTACAGCTGAGTGTGTAATGAGCGAGTATTTGACGTACCTGCTGTACAGGCGTGTATTTGACAGTCTGGGAGTAGTCGTAGTTGTCGATGATGTCGAAGTCTTTGACGGAGGAGGAGAAGGAAACATCCAGCGGAGCTTTACCAGCTCCTTTAGTCAACACGGTGAAATGAGTGGGCTTACCACTCTCCACACCTGACAGACAGACAGGTAGACAGACAGACAGGTAGAGAAAGAGACAGACAGACATGTAGACAGAGAGAGAGAGAGAGAGAGAGAGAGAGACAGGTAGACAGAGAGACAGGTAGAGAGACAGACAGACAGACAGACAGAGAGACAGACAGACAGACAGACAGAGAGACAGACAGACAGAGAGAGACAGAGAGACAGACAGACAGACAGACAGACAGACAGACAGAGAGACAGACAGACAGACAGACAGACAGACAGACAGACAGACAGACAGACAGACAGACAGAGAGACAGACAGAGACAGTAGTGATAGGAGGTCAGAGAGAGAGAGGGGGGAAACAGAAAGATAGAGGAAGTAAGTAGTGTTTAGGCAAATCAGTTTTGTGTTATATCATAGAGATCGGATGAGTTGGTGTTGTCATGATAATTGAGTTTTGGCTTCGATACTCAGTGAGATCTCACAGAAATACATGAAATAACCACGACCTCTTAACACAGAATTACGTGGTGGTGTCACATATTAAAATTACTTTTACCTTTGCCGTGGTGGACGCACAAATTCCCGAGTTCAACCAGATGATGGCGTATAAAGAGCGTCCAGACTCCGAGTAAAGATATCGGTCGGGGTGGTGGATGGGTCCTAAAACACAGGACTATCACGCGCCGTTCGCGTCGCGGTTGAAACAACATTTTCTGTCATTTTAGTAACTAATTTTCATATCCTGTGAGTGTCCCGACATACTGTAAATTACATATGGTATTTAATTCAAACCGTTTCTAAATCGAAAGTCACAGAAATGTAGATGTTTTGTCATGTTGGCAACACGTGATTTTAACCGTGGTGGCACCATGTCATTTTAACACAATATGTGACTCCACCATGTAATTCAGCATTAAGACGTCGTGGTCATTTCGTGCATTTCTGTGAGATCAGGTTGTGAAAAGTTTAATATTTAATGTAAAGATTACTACAGTACTGATTATTTTCATTGTTGATTAATCTGTGTGTTGATGAGTGTTTCCCAAAGATGACGTCCTCAAATGTCTTGTTTTGTCCACAAATCAAAAGATATTCAGTTTACTGACATAGAGGAGTAAATAATCTAGGGATGGGACAATAATCGTTTTTTAATTGTAAATCGTAATAAAAAAAACACTCACAATAATTTAATTGTGGTGAATTTCCATTATCTGGATAATCGTGAATATCCTCATGTATCTGTGATGCAATAAAAATATTTCTTTCTTCAAAAAAGTCATAATGTTTCGAGAAAAAGGTCATAATGTTTTAAGAAAAAAAGTTGTAATATAAAATGTAAGGTAAAGTGATCCCTGTGTGTTTTAGTGCTGTTTTAAGAGTTTTAAGCATATTTCGTTGATTATCAGGATAATATCGTGAACCGCAATTATTTTGGCCAGGATAATCGTGACATGAAATTTTCATATCGCCCCATGCATAAAATAACTGTATTTATTTTACTTGTAATGGAGTATTTTTTACAGTGTGTTATTAGTACTTTTACTTAAGTAAATGATCTGAATACTTCCTGCACCACTGCAGACGATACTAAAGTGGATTGACGATCATGCTGAATACATTAGGTCAAAGTACTGACTGTTTATCTACATTTTTCTATTGGATTTAACTTTTCATAAGGGTATCAAAGCAGTGCTGAAACTGTCGTTATCGTGGCAACACCAATATGAACCCAGACAGGCAAATGGCGAGAAGACTCATGCAGCTGAGCAAAGGCACAAGTGCAAATGAGCATGTTGATGTCACGTTCAAACTCAAATCCACATGCACAGTAAACATTCACTCCCGGATTTCAGCATAATAGCAGTCGCAATCAACCCGGCCGGTCTTCTGGACTACATTATGGCGGCCTCGGGGAGAACATGGATGGATATATGAAATGTGCCGTGTGGTTGGCCTGACCATGAGTGCACAGACACATCAAGGCTATGTCCAAATCCGTCCCTCCATTTTCTGTAATGGAAGAATTTGGACATAGCCTAACAACCACTGTGATGAACAGGCAGACACAGCAGACACAGAATCAGGGCAAGCCATCATTTCATCACCCAATCTTTCAGCCAGGGTTGATCATGTTGAGGTGTGACCCCAGATGCATGGCTACGACTAAGTTTTTAACTGAAAGCAATGAGGCAACAGGCCACTTACTCCTGCAATCTGTCCCCCGGCCAACATTAGCTGGGTTTGAGGCAATACGCTCTGCTGGACGGAGGTCGGAAGAGCACTCGAGTCTTCCGACTTAGACTAGTGGAGGTGAAGCAAAGAGGGGAGGCTTAGAGGAGATCTTCCTACAGGCGTAACTGAGCATTGTTGACAGCAAAAGGTAGGCCTGGTCAAATAAAGTCAAATGAAGCCCCTTTCACACATGCACAGCAAATCTGAACTTTGGGCTGCCCCCACTTAGTCGATTATTCGACTAATCGGTCGTTTTGGTCTTTTTGGTCTTAGTCGACTAAGATTTAAGAGATCCAAGAAACTTATGAGCACATCTCTGGTAAACACAAGATTTAAAGTGGTGCTTTTGCATGATTCTTTGTGGAGAAACTCAGTTTTACAGCTCTGTCAATTAGGCTACACAATCGTATGAGTGTTAGTCGACTAAGGATTTCTTTAGTTGAGGACAGCCCTAGAACTTATCTAGACATTACCCGGAGGAGCTGTATGTGAGAACGCAAATGTCCAAATCAGTTGTCCGGGGCATTAAACTGACTTTTACCCCATCAGCTCCCTAGTAGAAAGTCTGTGTAATGTCCAATTGAGCCCGTGTGTGAATAGAGCCAGTCATTGTCCGGAGAATTCACAGCGAGCGAGTGGGCGTGTTGATGAGATTTCTATCACGCGGCTGGAGCAAAACCAAGCAACCGAGGGTGAAGAAGAAGGGTCATTTACACGAAGACGGCAACGGAAATGTCTAACTGGAGAGACGACGAGATTCAGGGACTTCTGTCGGTAAGGGCTGACGCAGAAATCGTCAGACAATTTCAAGGAACGGCAAGACACTTTAGGGGGTTTAGGATCAAATGATGAACCTGCGTGGCCGCGGTGTAATCCACGCCATGTCCTGCCTCCTGCGCGCTCTACCCAGGCGCCACCCCTCGCCTGAACCAAATGGATTATTTCCAGTAAGCGGAATGAGTCCGACACAGACAATCTCCTGTTGTGCGCTACATGTGTGAAAGGGAAACTCCGGACAATGTCCGAACCTGATTCTCCGGACATTGTCTGGAGTTCATATGAAAAAAAAAACAGCTATAATTTCATGTCATAGTTGTTATCATAAAAATAACAACAAGATCCAAAATGTTTTAACTGAAAGCAATCTGAAAGGATGTTTAATTCAGACCAAAAGGAACAGTCTAAATAAAATAAGCATAAACACTAAAAATACAATGAAACATGACTTCTCTGTGCTACCTGAGTGGCTTTTCTGAGAATCAGCCTTTTATTCTTGGAGCAGGGAGAGGAATTTGAATTAAAAAGGAAGTGAAAAAGTGGGTATTTAAATGTGCTGCAGCCTTCAGAGACACGGAAAGTGAATGAGAAGGGAGGGGAGAGTTGAGATGCTAATTAAAATAACTGTTATGCAGTGCATGTAAATTCTGCATAGATTTGCATATACTCGGCCATCTGTTTCCGAGCAACCGCAGAGCAGCTAATTAGCATACAGGGTTGATTAATCTGCCGTGTTGCCAGGCGACACAAGGAGAGCCTGGCTCATTTAAATGAACTCTTTCTGCTTGTGCATGTGTGAGTGCAGATACCTCTGTTCAAACTTCAGACCTTATTTCATTGTAAAACTACAATTAAGATGCGTCACTCCACCAAAAAATTATATATTAGACATTTTGCTGTTTCCACAAAAATAGGACAATAAAAAAAAGTTACTGAAGGTAAAGTGTGTGAGGGTGTGTGTGTTACCTGTTGGAGGAGGGCTTGTGCATGTGCATTAGTGATTGCACTTGTGGTTGGCACCGTCTGCCTCTGAAAGTCAAACCCATTGATTTGGATTCCTGAGGACAGAAATACAGTTAATGAAACGTGCTGTCGGAGGAACGGAGAAGATGGTTTTTTATTGTGGTTTGACTGGCAACATCATCTACACTGTTATTGGTTTAACACACAAATGAGGAACATAATCCTCGAAGCCCACAGTGAACCTGTAGAAGCAAACCACTGTCAGGTGCAAGGAAAAAAACATTTATTTTTAAGTGACAGTAACTGTGATGGTGATCCAAAGTCGTTACACGGCTGTATACATTTGTTTGGATGCAGGTTGGTGAATCATCACAGAATTAAATACTAACACAATGGGCTTACACAAAAAAAATAGCAAGCACTTTAAGCAATTTACTTAATTCAGCATTACACAGTAGGAATATAAAGATGAGCACTGAATCTGCAATGTTCACTCTGAGTTCGATAATTCGTATCACAGAATCACTGAAGCACTGAGCAAATTAGTGTGATATTCAAGCGAGGGAAACTGCTCTGTGAGGTAAACACTTCATTTGACAAAGAGGACTGCTAACAAGGATTTTTGGAAAGCTGCCATGTCTTTTTTTTAATGAGTCAATAATACAAAAAGTGGACAATAGTGAGCTTTTTTTTTTATGATTTTGTACTGCAAATTCATTTTGGATGTGAATTTGAAACCTGTTGCACATCCTGATTTCAGTCCAGTAAACAAAAAAAAAAACACAAAAAAATGGAGGTCACTCACCGGTGTTCCCGTCACCACTTTCCATTGCACATTTAGTAGTTTCTGACTGATTATTCACTTTAGCATCTGGAAGAGCCAGACAGAGACAGATAGTGAGACAAACTCACACCCACTGCCGGTAGAAACATAACAACCCTGCCTGTCTCGATGATTTCAGGAGCGCACTGACTTTTTGTCACTGGAGTATATCCCATAATTGCATGACATTCCTATCCTGCGGTAACATTTCTGTCACATTCACCACTCAAATTGGTATTACCGGGCAGACTCACCAACACAAACCAAGAGTCTGTAACACAATGTCACGTTAATAGCATAAACTCAAAGTAACATTTTAACGCAAACGGTGCCACCATCGACCTTTCCTCACTTCAAACGAGGAAGGCCAAGCAACAACAAAACCCAGCTGGGCTCCATCACATCCTCGTTGAAAACTCACCCACTCTTGCTCCACCTGTGTTTTCCAGCATGGTCGCAGAACCTATCATGGAAAATCTCGTCTCTGCCGGGCAAACCCACCGACAGGGTGTCCGGCACTCTGTTCCTCCTCCCGCTCCTCCCTCTCTTCACTCTCCACTGGTCAGCAGCGAGCAGAGTTCAATACAACCACAGCTACACAGACACAGTGGCACTGTCCACCGCACGGTTCACTGAACAACACTGGGATACGCGCACTGGGAAAGCCAACAAGGTTTAGGCAAACAGCTCTCCTCTCCCTGCACTCTTTTCTTATAGCTCTGCCCCTCTCTCTTTTACAGTGCCTACTTTGCACTCGCTCTCCCTTTCCTCCCTCCCTCCCTCTCTCTCGTGTGCCAAGATTGTCTGTACTTCTGAAAAAGTTCAACCTCTCCCTCTCTTGCTGGAATGAAACAAACGACAAGTGCAGCTGGCGGCCTCCTCCAACTCTGCCCCCCCCCCTCCATCCAACTCTATAATGAAGCATAATCAGTATTCAGCTGATTAAAGCCGTATGCAAATCTGCCCCTGCCTCGTTAGCAATGCAAGGCTTTGAAGTCCTGCGAGCGACGCATTTCACACCGGGCTCTGAAAGCTTTCTGCATAATTTAAACCCCTATAAATATTTATCAGCTCATTAGCATATTAATTGGATGGCTTTTGGAGGACGATAAAAAACAGGGGAATAAGGACGACACAGAGAGGGGAAAAAAAGTGCTCAAACTAGCACTTGGCGCAGCACAGGGAGGGGAGGCAGCAGCACAGGACCAATTATTGTGCGAGTGCACGGCTAAAAAGTAATTAGCTAAGAGCAGGTAAAGGGCTGAAGATATCCCAGAATGCAATGTGAGGCCTGTCGGCGGTGGTCTGGACATGTTAGCAAGGCAGACCGCATTAATAGAACGTCTAAGACTACTCGTCCGGAGTATCTCCAGGAGTCATGGAGACTGGGCCGACTGCTAAAAAGGGGGGTCTGGGGTATGAGTGGGAGGGGGACTCGCTCAATCGGAAATAAATAACTCCACATTAATCCACCACAAGCCTGTCATTACTGCTAGACCCCCTGTGGCTAAAGCATTCCTCAGCGAGCGACTACAGAGAGTGGGTGGCGGGCTGTTGCTGTCTATGTTTATGAAGTGTTTGGGGATTAGCATATTTAGATTAGCTTTACATTCCATTAGTATTTCATTTTGGAGCCCCTTTAAATGCATTTCCAGCGTGCTCTAAGAGTTAATAGAGCGAGGACACAGCCCTGCTGTGGTGCTGCACAGGTGTCCAGTGAATCAGAATGACTGGACAGGAATGCATGGCTGTATTGTGGTCTACAGGGGAAGGGGCTTACCAACTAAATCCACAACAACTGCTCCTGCATAAAGCTCTAATCAACTTCTTCACTTATCCCGCGCTGCCTGACGAAAGGCATTTACATACGAGCTGACCAGATCAAACAATGCCAACAGGGCACGGTACCGTTAAGACAATATGTACTGAAAAATAAACAGACCATTAATAGCAGTGGGAGGACATGAGGGGCAAGTCTTCAGTCACTAAGCAATGTTGGCTGCTGCTTGTAAACAGCAGCATGCTGTTGCAGTATTTTTTCCCCAAAATGCCCCATCAGATGAGTTCAAGTGCTCCTTCATCAACACGACTCGTCGTGCTCCAGGTGTGTTCATTTCAACCGGATGCAACTAGAAATTATTTTCATGATCGAGTAGTCTGCCTGTCGTTCGGTCAATAAAATGTCTGAAAATAATGAGACATGCCTGTCACAATTTAGGGAAATCTTAAAATTACTTGTTTTGTCTGACAAACAGTCCTAAACCCAAAGATATTGATTTTACAATGATATAAATCACAGAAAAGCAGAAAATACTCACATTTCAGAAGCTGGGACCAATAAATATTTGGTTGTTATTTGCTTCTTAAAATTCTATCACATACTCGATTTTTATTTTAATACTAGACATAGGCTAATGCTCCTGGAATTGTAGATTTTCTTTTTTCAGTGGGTTTGACTAAAAATAGTACTATTACCACTCGGTGTGATAGAAGCTACTGCTAGATGTTTCAACCATTTTCCCATTACTTTTAGAGGTCGATTTTCTACTCGTCTGCTCGCATGCTACCTCGGTTTCACAAACTCTGTTTTCTGTGTGATGGGCTTAGCGTAGCTGTTTATTGATTATTCTAACAATGTATACTAAAGATCAGCCTAACACCAATTTGTAATCCAATTAAGTGTCTATAGCCCTCCTAAACACAAATACGTGGATTAGGGCTGCAACAGGACTCCGTTAAGTCCATGAAATGTCAAAAAAATGGCCACCAAAACCCGAGGTGATGCCTTTGAAAATGTTGAGAATTCTCTAGTTCTGGTAACTGCAGAAGTACTGTTTGGAAACCACTGCCCTAAACAATAAATGGGCACTACATTACACACCACTCTCCACTGCTGATCTCTTCAAACAGCGCAGTGTTTGGTTAAAGTCCAGCCTACTGTTTACCAAGATGGCCACATTAGTGTAAAGAATCTGGAAAGGGGGCCGTCTTTCTGACCTCTTCAACAATCACATCGTGCAAACAAATGAATAAACAAAGGAGAAGTGAATGCAAAGGCAGTTATCAGCAGTGCACGTCAACACGTGTACAGTTACTTGGTTGAACGATTTGCACAAAAAAAAAACCCTGCTGTGGAACAATGCATTACACAAATATCCTGCGAAGAGAATTTTAAATAGGTATCTCATTAGCACTGTAATATGGGAAGGCAGGCTGAATACTGCAGAGCCCTTAATGTGCACGGAGAGATTCAACATGAGACAGAGCAAAAACTTAATTAGCACATCCACATTCTGCCCTGCTACCTATATTCTTTATCTTAAACACTGAATAGAACAAGACCACTTTTTCCAAATCAGGACCAATCTGAGCACTAAGGAGATTTGGGGACGGTCGGGATGTATGGTCACGGCAGATAATCTTTCAATTTGAGGGAATTAATAATCAAACAACCTAAAGCTTCCTGGTTAAGGTAAAATCAACATGAATATCCAAAGTATTTAAAAAAGCATTTAACACGAGTATTAAACCAACTCAATCTGACGACAGACAGCACACACAGCAACACTGGACTGAGGCCACAAATGAACAAAACACAGTGCAGTGTAATTTGATGAGGGGCAATGCGGCTAACACCACTGTAAGCTACTGTGGTATCTCTTGGGTGGTCATTAGCCAACTGTCTATAGGCTAGGTGGAGAATTCAATCTAACTAAATTAAAGTGAAGTTTCTAGGGAGTGGCAAGTACGAATATTCGGCTACTTCCAAGTGGTTAGCAGTGATTCACAGTTTGATGGAGCAGGCTGCCTGAATTCACATATAAATGCATCACCCAGGAAGATGATATTAGCATTAACTGCTGGTTATTCATGTGGTGTGTGTTTCACTTTCTTGTAACAGCAAAATACTGCAGGGTTTTTTTTTCAGATTTTACCAGATGCCCTGGCTGTGTTTACTGCACAACTCTCCAACTTTTGCCCCATCTATTTAAAGAAGGCACATTATTGCAAATGCAGAACATTTTCTTTTTTATTAGACTGAATATTTAAAGCATGTTCGAAACTAGATCAACAGAAAAATAATCCCCAACTATTTTGTTGCAATGCAAAAATGGCATGCAAAAATGGCAGAAAATGCTTGTTTTCAGCCTTTCAAGGGCTGCACAATATGAGGAAAATATGCGATAACGTTGTTGAATATTGCGATAATGATATTACTTGTGATAAATAAACAGTAGATAAATAAACAGTATATCAGTGTATCAGTTCTGCATTTCTGCTGCTTTCAGAATACTGCTAAAATACAACTAATTTCTTGTTGAATTAAAAAAAAAAAAGACATTTCGGACACTATTTTATTGAACTTGAACATTGAACTGAACACAAAAGGCACCATTTAAAAAAAAAAAGAATGATAGTTAGCCAACATCTCAAAGAGCAGTTTTGTACTGGTACTCTCTTTCAACTAACTAAAAAAATCCCTGAGTGTCTTTAGCGATATGTCGCAGTCTTTCACGATGTGTTTATTGTAAAAGTTGATATTGCGATGATGATAAAAATATATATATATATATTGTGCAGCCCTATCTCAAATATGCCAATTTCCTGCTTTTCTCTGTTTTATATTATATTAATCTGAATATCTTTGGGTTTTGGACAAAACAAGACATTTAAAGAGATCACATTGGATTTTTTTTTTTTTAAACTGAGATGGACATTTTTCACTATTTTCTGATATTTTATAGACCAAATGATTCATCAATTAATCTAGAATATAACTGACAGATTAATCGATAATGAAAATAATTAGCCATATTCGAAACGGTCTGTAACATAAAACCCTTTCTTGAAATTCTGGCCAATGTTTACTATAGTGATCTTAATAGTGGCAGACACACGAGAGTCATCAGGGACAACATGCCAATTGTTGCTTGGAAAATGGATCCACCAATCATAAGCTCCTCTGTCTACTTTTCCTGAAAGCCCCCCATTTTGTAGATTATCTCCTGTACCCTCACTTGTAAGTATTTCCCCTCCACAAAGGTTTTCCATATTTGTACCTCTTCCAGATTCTTAGCATATATAACCTGACATGTTAGTATGTTGTCATTTGACTTAAAGAAACCCTGCTTTTACAGATAAAGCCCAATCTTCAGCCAAATGTCTGCTTTACTTTTACCTTGCTATATTCATAATACAGGCATTCTGGCACTTCTCTACAGATCACCAGAAACAAGCAGTTATCTGTTTTGAGCACACCACACAGCTCTGATTAGTTATGATTGTCTTCCTCTACAGTGAAAAAGCTTGTCTGACTGGAGCCTTCATGGAGGCCTCCTCAGTACTTTGAGATGGCATGTCCTGAATTTATTACTGCGAATGATGCATTATTCATAACAACTGTGTTTACATCAATGAATATTCATGATGGAACTACAAGGCTGAAATGAGGGTGGAACTGAAAAACTGATTAAATGAGAAAAGTATCCTAAGTGTGAGGATGACAAAATTATTTCTCGTCTGTTCTTTAAGTATCCCAGTTTAATAAGTTAATTATATATTTTTTAAGTAAGTGAACCTATTTCCAGACAGTGGATATAATTTCACAATATGCTAACACGAACTCCTTTTCTTGGCTTGGCTTAAAATACGGGATATCATTTAGTATCGTGACTGTCTTGCAACACATTGCATATCACAAAAGTGCCTGTAATGTGATACTGTCATTAATGAGGGCAAAGTTATTCAGTGATTCTCAGAACAATGCAGGGTGTGTATGAATTTAGTGTGTTTGTGTCACAAGAAATACAATCTAAATCACCAGTAGGGCCCGAGACATAAAGCTGCATTTAAATATTTTAGTATTATTAAAACAAACCAAGTAAAGAAACACAAGAAACTGCAGTTCCATTTAATATACTGTTTTGACTTGCAAAAATATGTAGGCTATGCCACAACTGCATAAGCCCTGTACTGCAAAGAATTAGAGCTGCAACAATTAGTACGATTAGTCAATCGACAGAAAAACAATCTGCAAATATTTTGATAATCAGATAATAATTGGTCTTGAACTAAGATTTCTTAAGTCGATTAGTAATGTTTCATGCTTTTTTCATGCTGAGTGACTTATTTCCAAGAAACTTAAATGCACATCTGTGGTAAACACAAGATTTAAAGTGGTGCTTTTGCATGATTGTTTGTGGAGAAACTCAGTTTTACAGATCTGTCAATTAAATCAACTAATCGATTAGTCGACAAAATCCTATGAGTGTTAGTCGACTAAGAATTTCTTGAATCAAGGACAGCCCTAGTAATTTTTCATGCATTAATGGCAGAAAATATTGTTCTCCGCCTCACAAATATGGAGATTTACTGTATTTCTCTGTTTTGTATCACATTAAACAGAATATCTTTGAGTTTTGGACTGACAAAACAAGAAACTTAAAGACATCACCTGGGACTTTGAGAAACTGGGATGGACATGTTTCACCACTTTCTAACATTTTATACACTAAACGATTAACTGATTAATCTACAAAACAACCAGCAAATGAATCGATAATAAAAATAATCATTAGTTGCAGCCCTACAAAGAATATAACAATAGACAACATGGTCCGAGCCAGTCATAACCATCTATTTACTCTTACGGCAAGGACACCTTTTGGGCCGTCTTTTGTGTAAAAGCAACTTGAAGTAAAATTGTAAAGATTCTTGTATGACAGATAAAACCCATCCTCTGCAGAGTTAGACTGGTTCTGTTAAAACAAACTAAATGGCAAACTAAACTAGAGCTGCGAAGATTAACCGATTAGTCGTCAACTATTAAATGAATGGCCAACTATTTTGATAATCAATTAATTGGTTTGAGTAAGTCTAAATTCTCTGATTCCAGCTCCTGAATATCATCCGGTTTCTTTACTCCTCCATGACAGCAAACTGAATACATTTGAGTTGCGAACAAAACAAGACATTTTAGGACGTCATCTTGGGCTTTGACAAACACTGAGCTACATTTTACATAATTTTCTGAAATTTCATCAAAAACAATCAACAATGAAAGTCATAACCATCTATTTACTCTTATGGTAAACACCCTTCCAGCCCTCCTTTGTGTAAAAACAACCTGAACTGTGAAGTAAAACAGATTCTTATATGACAGATAATAAAGCCATCCTCTGTAGAGTTACTACAACAGACTGGATCTTTTAAAACAAACTAAATGGCAAAGTGAACTACACCGAGTTTTGAAGAAAAAAGTGCCATCAAGCTGTGTCTTGCCCGGCCATGAATAGTAAGAATGCCCTGCCTGTTATTATTGTGGCTTTCCGGAAGTGGGCCTCACTACCCCTCCCTGTGCCTTGGGGGGGATACACAGGTACAATCTTTGTATTCAGCACAGACAGACTCGGTCAAAACTCCTGCAACAACGAAGGACACAAAATATATAAACGACGCTTTCAAAACTACTCAGTCAAGAGCAATGAAACGTTGTAAAAATAAATTAAATATCCAAATGAGATGGGTTAACTGTTCGCCGATGCCAGACTTAAAGTAAAAAAGAAAAGTGCTCGGCCAACTTCAATCAAACTAACTACAGTTATAACTGTAACTTAAACAATGGCGACGCGAGAAACACCTCACAACATTAGTGGCGTCATTTTTAACGGCGAACCGCTACAATCACGTTTGTGTTTTAGCTGAATTAAATAAAAGCTAAAGTTAGCTTCTGAACGACTGGACCAAGTTAGAGGAGGTCGCCACTAGTTAGCCAGTCGAGGCACATCCGTTATAAATATGAACAAACCGAGGCCAGATTTTTTACAAACACTTCAGTCAATATCGACATCAAGTGTTGTGTTGACGTGCAGTTATTGTGCCGCGCAGGATGATGAGCTCCAGCTCCTCGTCGGTCGATGGGATCTGCTGAACTCCGCACTCTGGTTGAGGCAGGCCCGCATGAATAACACAACAGGCTGCTGTGGCTCCACTGCGCCGAGCACAAAAGACTGAACGGCTCTGCTATAAAACCAGGCTGAAGCACACCGAGCTGACACCGTGTGTTTCACAAAAAGACAGGTTTGCTCCATTTTCATTTATTCCCTCCACTTGAAAACAAACAAGCGCGGCCGCTGCCCCGGCTCGCCAAAAATGAATATGCAAACCTCTTTCAAAAGCTTCAGTGTGTGCATCAACACAAAGCCAAAGCGTTAGCAGCGGAGCTAACGTTAGCCTGCTAGCATCCTCATTTCAATCAGATTGCGTTCGCGAAATATCTAAATATGTCATATATGAACCAGAGTCACGTCGGCGATTACTAATAAAATATGCTAAATTGTATTTGTCGACAGAGGTATGAATATGTAGCGGCATACAGCCGTCTAATCACACAAAGGGGGGAGGCATGTTTCCATGTAATTTGCCGTCGCACTGCAATAGCTCGTTTCCTCCTCTGTCAAATTACAGTTGGTGTGTAAACTACAACAGCGCTGAATATCATCCTCATCTGTTAGTCAATCTGCGTTTCATCTGTATTCCGTTTATCATAAATTGTGAGTAACACAGTTTGAATATGAGTATGAATATGTAAAATGCTGTAATCATTACCTGGTCCTGAACTCTCATCTTGACTCGCTGCTCCTCCGTCCGCCATTTTGAATATTTAACCCGAAATCCCAGCCCTGAGCCTACCAGTGTGCCACACACACATACACATACACACACACACACACACCCCCCCACACACACACACACACACACTCGTTCACGTGCACGGGCACGGACACGCGCATGCTGGTTAGTTGAGTGTGTACGGGGTGTTGTTCTCTGTGTGGCTTATTTACATACTTAAATAATCATCTAGCTTTTCTTACACTGTGAATTTGAAAAGGGCATGGGCGGATCCGAAACATCTAGAGCCAGCGCACAGGTACGCTGTTGTCTTTGACAACAACATTATAGCCCCTCAAAATACTTTAAAATGTCAACAACGACCTCTGATAACAGTGGCTCACTATTCAGAGGCTATCATTCAATTAAAGTCACATTTATTTACAGTGGTGGACAAAGTAGGCCTATTCAGACCCTTTACTTAAGTTAAAGTACTAATAGGCTGCCACAGTGTAAAAATACTTTACATTACAAGTAAAAGTCATGCATTGAAAATGTGACTCTAAAGTGTGCAAGTACAACCAGGAAAATGTACTTAACATATTAAAAGTAAAAGTACTCAATGCAGAAAATTTTTTTTTTTTAAATATTATATTATTTAAAAAATAAATAATTAAAAGGAAAAGCAGCAAATCTTTACATGCATAAAGCTAGAATCATGAAATGTTTTAGCATGAAAATAGTTGCCAATTAATTATTTGTCAATCAACTAATTATTTCAGCTGTACCTAAATATAGATGCATACTGTTAATCTACATCAAAACGTAGATAGTACAATATTTTACAATTTCTTCATATGTTTTCTGTGCAAAAATCTTAATTAGTAAAGTAACTAAAGCTGTCAAATAATTGTAGTAGAGTAAAAAGTACAATATTTCCCTCTGAATTGTAGTGGAGTAGAAGTAGGCTATAAAGTTCAAGTACCTCAAATTTGTACTTAAGTACAGTACTTGAGTTAATGTACTTTGTTACATTCCACCACTGTTTATTTATAGGCTAAAACCTGAATAAAAAGCATCTCAAAATGTGTTTCTGTACAATAATAATCCTAAATCTTTAGGTAATGTGTCATAATAGGCCGATGTGTCATAATCTTTATCTATGATTCAGACCCAGAGTGACTATTACTCAAGATGCAGAAAATCCAACAGGGGTTTTATTTCTGTCTAGAAATCTATAGATGCAGCAACATTTTCTGATAATTTTGATTAGATTTAACCCTATAGTGCTGGGCTGTATGACCAAAACTTTGTATCACAGTATTTTTTTAAGATTCTGACGGTTTCACGGCATGTCACGGTAAAGTTATGATAGCTTATTCTACTGTATAGAGTATATAGAATATAAAAACATGCAGTTCGGTGGTGTAATTTAAATATAGGCTACAATCATTAGTTAACCACAAATTGCTTATGTGTCACATATTGTTGTATCCTGTGGTGTTTTTCCTTGTTAAAGAGAGTTAGTGGTTATTAATTGTTGAGTTAAAAGTTATAACCGTTAGTAAGAAGAGTACGCAATTAATATACACTCACAGCTTGTAATATAATATAATATTAGGCTTAATATTTTGCTGCCTATTGAAAATGTATAACAATTGTTTCAGCTATGCACCGGTGTTATATGGAAAATTCATATAATACAGGAAATTAAAACCGGTATACCGCCCAGCACTACCTCATCCTACCAACATATTTAAAGTGCTCCTCCAGACATGTTTTAAAGTATGTAAAAAATACTCTGCTATGATTTATATTTTGTTGAACATGGTTTTCCCACAAAAAAAAGTTTTTAAAAAGGGGGAGGGGGGCTTGAAACTCTTCTCCCTTTTTCTGGAAATTCTGGATCTGGCCTCAAGCCCCGCCCACCACCGCTGCCATAGTTACGCTAGTCACTTGTGGCTGGGGCAAGTGACTTGATTGGTTCCTTAGACATGTGATGTCATAAAACCTGGCTGTCTGAATCAGGATTTTTGAGTCTGTTGTTGGCACACTGCAGTTTGAAGGCAGAAATTCTCAGCCATGGTGTTGACTGATCATTTCACTCATGATATGTCTTGTAGCAAATAAAAAACACTGTGTACACATGTTAACATGGTTAAAAACTTGATTTTCACAAGAGAGGCTAGAGGTCAGGACTATAGGCCTACTGTAAGAAACAACCATCATAGCAAAATATTAACATTTCTTCTCAAAACATTATTAGTTATGTAATTAATGTAATCTGAAGGAAAAAAAAACAGATTATTATTATTATTTTAGGAAAGTTACAGTTAATTTGCATAATGTGTAAACTACCATAGAGGTAGAATTTGGATAGAAAGGACGTTTCCATTCAAATCAAGAGCAGAATGATCAGAGTAGCAGCCATTTTTATGTGTACCATCGCTTTTGCAACAGACTAACTTCCATATATAGACCGACTTGCAGCAAGTCTCACAGTGAGGAGGTTTTACAGTAAACGACCAAACAATTGCTTTGTATTTATGTATTTAATACTAAGGAATACATATGCTTGCTGTATACTTGCAACTGCACATAGATGTCAAGAAACCAATTAATATATTCTCACATCCATGCATCAAATTGTGAGATGTGTTGGTGACCTCGCGTTGACCAGAGAAAGGAAATTTCACTTCTCCAATATGAGCGGATGTCAAGCGGGGACACATTTCCTTTTATCCAGCCACTTCCTGCATTTGGCCCATTAATCTCCACTGCATATACCAAGATTGCAGATGCAGATTAATAAACACATAAGTTAAAGATGCACATTAAAAGCACTGCACCAGATTTGTTGCATGCTTTCGCCCTTTTATTGCAAATCACAAATACTTAAGATGATCATTTCACAAACTGAAAGATCCAGAAAAACTTTAAACCTTATTTAACCTATCTGTACATGTGTACACTATAAGGATTTGTTCATGTGATTACAGATATGTTACACTGTGTTATCAATCATTCATCAACTGCTGTGTCTATGGATGCTCCATATATGGGCAATGTTATAATTGTAGATAAATACAGTAATAAATTAAATTAAAATATCATAAATAATAATAAAAAATTCTATGTTCACAGACAGACAGATAGGCCTATTTATTTCTCAAAGTTAAAGTATTATTATGAGGTAATGCAGTACAGTATTAACAGTGTAACACTGACAGAAATTAATGCAGACTTGATCTTTAATATTGATTACACAACTCCCTATACATCTCAGACGGCAGGCTCACGTTCACTGCATGTCACTTGGTTTTGATCATTTGATTAATTGCAAATTTGCACCACTAACATAATCAACTACAGCAGGTCCTGCATTATTACTGGAGCCTATAACCTGACGATATGATACATATCACAATACATGTTCATTTTGAATAATGTATGTCCGCAGCAGCTGTTCTTTATTATTATAACATCAATTGCACAACTTAAAACACTTAAAACAGGCCAACAGAGATCTTAAGAGTAAAATAAAACATTCTGTTTCTAATCCCAGAGTTATTAATAAATGCAGATATTTACAGCATTTGCTGCTGTATCGATACAGTAGCATCTCAAGGAGTATGTCACGATATATTGCCGCATCCCTGATTATCACCTAATGACGTGGCTCTGTCTTGTGGGGCCATGTGTCAAAAATTAGTTTAATACCCTGATTATTTTTAGTTTAAATTACGTGTACATTGTATATATTCAGAAATACAAAAGTCAGAAACAAAAATAATGAAATGACCACAAACCAACACAGAGAAAACCTGTGTCCAGTTAGTACTGTTTGTATATGGGTATAGTGAAGTTGTCTATACATGTACATACATGTACATGTACACAACACACACAGGGTCTCTACAGATGATGTTTTCCGCAGGGCTCCTCAACAGGTTAATCTGGCCGTGCCCAGCTCGAGAAAGTCTGTTAATTAATTTCCAAACCATACAGAATTGATTGGAAAGCAAGTGGTAGGAACAGAAGGAAACAATAGATAACAGTAAAACCTGTAGAACTGTAAATTGAAGAGCTAGTTTTTCTACTTTATTCAAATCACTTCACAGAATTCACAGAAACATTCACCTCATTTTCCCGTGTATTTAGTAAATCAAAGAAATATTCAAAAACAGTGGTGGAAAGTAGCCAAGTACATTTACTCAAGTGCTGTAGTACATTTATGGTGTACTTGTACTTCACTTGAGTATTTCCATTTTATGCTACTTATTACTTCTACTCCACTACGATTCAGACAGACATATTGTACTTTTTACTCCACTATATTTATCAGACAGCTATTACTTTTCAAATTAAGATTTTACATTTACATAAACCAACACATTCTCATAAACGTGTCGTATAATGAATATGAAAATGTATGCACAACAGTTCGTAGCTATAGGTGTAGCGTGTTCTGTTTTAAATATGTGATGGTCGCAAGATACACATGTCATCAGCGTGTCATCAACACGTCATCACGAGATTAACATTAAAAAATGGGATTAATTCGGTAGGTTTAGGCCACAAAACCACTTGGTATGGTTCGTAAAAAAAACACTGGGATTGCATTAAAATCCCAACTTCCGTGTTCCGTTTTTTTATTTATTTATTTATACTCTTTATTTGTGCAATTGTGATCCCTTACAGCAGCTGTTTCTTAATACACTTATCTATACATATGCACATATACACATGTACAGATACAAATGTACATAGACAAGATAAAATAAAGTAAAATAAAATAAAGAAAAGGGCGGGG
>JAOVVB010250151.1:0-20483 GCA_028570985.1 Heterobranchus longifilis | reverse complement strand
ATTGTCTTCCAGGTAATGGATTACAGACTCACACCACGTGAGACCAGACAGACTTAGGATCGTGTACAAGCTGTCTCGGCACGTCAAGCCCAGTCAACTCCTGCTACTGTGTCATGAAAGCTGCACCTTAACTAGTGCACGCATTTCATACCAGCAGCACGAGACAGGCACGGAAGTGAAGTAATGTATAAATGTACTGTTTTTAACCCAAAAACAACAATACTTTTCTAAACTAGTTGTTTTGTTGCCTAAACATACCAAAGTAGTTTTTGTGCTTTAACATACCCAAACTGCAACTGAGGACGGAGAGCGCTCCTGTGGGTCTTGCCACCGCTAGCAGCGTTAATTTAGGAATCGCTCATGGGTTGTATTAGAGGGTATAAAAGCGACTTATGTGATCATATGGTTTGGAGCACTTGTTGGCTCGAATAATGATGCATGGGTCCAGCTCAAAGTAATTTGACATGTCGCGGATAAAGCAAAATTGGTTGAACTAAAGTAAATTTAAGCACATTACTGACAAGTTTATCCATCCCAAACTGAGACTCCTTCAGTTTCAACTTTTCTGACCTAGTTTCAGAACTTCACCGGCTTGTCTGTGCATCTCTTTGGGAGGTCGTCTTGTTGTGTGGTTGATCTCAATTTGGGCATTAAGTGCTGCCTTTTTTCGCTCGGTGGCACTGCAAGGGAGTTTCGGGTCTTTTATAATGATGGTCTTAAATCGCAGAGTGATTAGATGTCACTGGAAATCTATAAACATACATTTGATGCTGGTGTTGTTTCTCCTCCCCATTCTGGTTGTGCGCTGACCTCAGTTCTCAGTGGTTTTGGCTCAAGAAAAGCACCAGCTCCATTTCCAGTAAATGTCATTTCATAGTTACTGCATTTCCACAGGGCTGAGAAACAACATTTAACGTGTGAGAAGGACTGCAATTAGACAGTGTTTCTCGCAGACATCGCGTCGACAGGGATAAGAGACGAAAACAGCATTTTCAGATCTCCTCTGGCCGTGTCTGATGCAATGAATCAGCCAGGGATATGACTGCATTTTAGGAAATCTTGCAGCAACAAACACATTTATGTCAGACAGTGAAACAGTCAGTGGTTTGAACACTAGAACAAAAAGCTACTTTTCAATTGTAAATGTCAAAACCTCACACTCTCTGTTACATTGAGGTTTTTCAAGAAAGGTTCATGAACAATGCAAGCTTTTAGCAATAACAAATAAGGGGATCTGCACAGTTAATGGCTTTCTATAATGACATGAAATGTTGCCTTTGTTTCTTGAGTATATCTATCCATGCATGCTAATAGAAGTTACTTTCCACTGGATGCCTCTTACAAGATTTCAAGTGAAATGGAGTAAAGCTTAATCCATTACCCTGAACTTACATGGGCACAGAAAAACTGCTCTCGACTGAGTCCACGGTAGAATTAATATTTTCAACCCCTTTCAAGTGTAACTCGACTCCACTTTCTTTCTGCTTTGCATTGCAGAAAATATTTGTCTTTTTCCCCCTCACTCATAAATTTCTTTCTTCCTCTCCTTGCAGGGACTGAAATGGCTACCAGATGTGGTTCCAATCTGTTCCCGTTGCCATGGAAACACAGGGACTGGAATAGGTTTTCTGAGTCCAGCAGGGCTTTTGGCTGACTCATAGGGCCTGAGTTTTAAAGCCTTGCTGTTTCTATAGACTTGGCACACTGAGGGCGCCCCTGCTCCAAGTCATGTTTAGACTGGCAGCCGACATGTCATTGAACCCCCTTCCCACACTCCTAACCCAAGCTTGACCAAGATTTGCGTTATCATGCATAGTCACTCCTTTGTGTTCCTTTGTATTGCAGCACCAAAGCAAATGTATGTGTCACACAACAGCATTCAATACCAAGTCAATAAAAATGAGAAAAAATATTACTCTTAGCTAACTGCAGAGGGGATATGAAGGCCAAGTTCCATAATAATACACAGGCCTATTCCATTTAAATCAATTCAAAAGCAGCAGGAACAGAAATCCATCACAATTCATACACATGCTCAATCAACACAGTTTATCCTGAAATGCTGCGCAGTGGTGACACACAATTCACATTTCCAAGCTGTGACTTTCCCACAAGATGTCAAGGATGAAAAGCCAGAGAGCATGTGTTGGTATGCTCAGCTGAGAATCTTCTCCATCTGTGAGATGGAGACGGGCAGATGGAGGCAGTTGTGTCAACATTCCTCTCCATCCTGGCAATGAATCAGACTTCAAGCCATTGTCACATGAAAGATGGAGAGATTCGGGGGGGTTTGGATGATGGTCTGTATAAGTTAAAAGGAAGATTGATTTGGAGACATTAAGGTTGTGGTAGTTGAGTCAGACTTAAGACCGGTCCAAAACAGGACCTAAAAAAGGAAAGACCTAAATCGCTCTAGGAGGCTATACACGTCATGGTGACCCAAGACAAAAAGTCAGGGGATCACAAAAGTCACAAGGATTCATCATCTGGGGACCATGAATGTCCGTACAACAAATCCGTCCAATAGTTGTTGAAATATTTCAGTCTAGACACAAGCATGGTACCATAAAAAGTCAAAAAACAGCAACTCTATGTCTTTCAAAATGTGTAAATTGTGGATCTAATGTTTGACCTATAGAGAAGGAAACGCAGTCCAAGTTGAGCAAACTTCTCAATTGTTTTGTTATCTTCTTAAAATGGTCTACAAAGGATCCACATCAATTTGTTGTCCACATCAAGAGAAGGCTAAATAGGCAAGGCACAATTCAGCCACGTGGGGACCATGCATGTCTAAACCAAATTTCATGGCAATCCATTCAACACTAGTTGAGACATTTCACTCAAAACCACAAACATCAACATTATGGTGGCCCAAAAGGAAAAGTCAGTGGATCACAAAAGTCATACGGATTCATCACCTGAGGACCATGAATGTCTCTACAACATTTCGTGCCAATCCATCTGATAGTTGTTGAAATATTTCAGTCTAGACCACCCCTTGAGCTATGGCACTAGCATGGTGCCAAAAGCACCAACTCTATGTCTTTCAAAATGTGGAAATTGATTAAATTGTTTAATCTGCTCTAGAGAAGACAAGAAAAGGCAGTCCATGTTGAGCAACCTTTTCAATAGTTTTATCTTTTTAGAATGGTCTATAAAGGTCAGATCCACTTCCATTTGTTGTCAACATCAAGACAAAGCTTAATCAAAATAGGCAAGTCCCTGACAAGTCCAAAAGAAGATCATAAATCAGAGGTCTACAGCTCTGAAAAATCTTAATACAACTCAACATTTTTGTATGAATTACACACATGTACACAGTAAGTAGAACACCATGTCAAATGAGCAGAACCTAAAACAAAGCTGCTTCGCCTTCTGGATCCAATTACCCATCACATGACCCATCCATCCATCCTTATATCCATCCATTCATGCTCCTTCATTGCCTTGCGGCCCAGTCCTGCTATATCCCTCTTCTCCCCGCCAAATGAGGACACATATGCAGCGCGTGATTAACTCCTTAGCACAGAGTTTCCACTGTTTTTCCCCTCATGAAAGGAGCTCTTGTCCCCCCATCCTGAAGGAGCCAAATGAACAGTTCCCTGGTTCCCTCAGGCTCTTTGAAGAGCTGCTGTGACCGAATGACTCTGGAGCACTCCTGCTTCGTCCCTGGCACTCAGCAGCCCAGTAGCCCAGAGTCACAGGAAAGGGTCAAATATCAATCAGCATTTGAATTAATCTGTTTGAAGAATACAATAAGAGATTTATGTGGTGTGTTACCCAACACATCCTCTTTCACCATATTATTGTTCTAGTTGATTGTACACTGGAATAAGACATTTAGAGAAGATGCCAAGGAGAGGTCATGCCCCCATGACAACGAACGGGGTCTTAGTGAATTAGCATATATGATGTCTGTCAGCGATTAAATGAGGACGGATTTTTAAGTTCTGGTTTGACTAGAGCTACATGTATTGCTTTTTTATTCCAAAGAAGTAAATGAAGAAACACCAATTCAATGACCATACACAAATGGAAATCAAAGTTGCTAAAAACAAACCACAAAAGACAAAATATACCTTACAGTTGGTAATGTTTTTGCAGCTTTTCAGGCCCTTCTTTACAAAAATGCACTGTACGCCTATAAAAACAGGCATGGGCCAGTCAGATAAAAAAAATTGCCACTTCATAATCACACAATGTTATGGTTTTAAGTATATGCAATTGTTTCAACAGTGGTATCATAGTAGTATTGTACAATCCTTTCTGTATGAGTTAATTTTTTTTTTTTATGGGAGGCAATAATGACAACTGGAGGGAACAAGAAGGTTACAGGTTTCCGGTGCAGCTATTAATGCCATATAATTACACTCTGCGTCATGCAGTTAAGTGTTACACAAACAATAACATCAACAGAGGACAATTACAAAGCCAATGTAAACTTTACAAGATGGAAAGTACTCATACTGTAGGTTTGCTTCAGAGCTCAAAATAAGCAACATACCAAAAAAAAGCAAATACAACATGAAAGCCAGTTCATTGACACCAAGGAAAACAGAAGAACTAAAAAGGTCATATAAGCACAGCTTACAAAGATAATACAAAGTACACAATGTATACAAGTAGAAAATGTTGAAAAAAAATTATAAAAGAAATGTGTTGTACCTTGATAAAAACACATAAAATCAAGACAATTTTTCAAAGTAGCTTTGAATGTAAAATATTCTTCAGCCCAAAACATACCAATGGCATGTTAACATACATATCATCCATTGTTCATAGCTCATGTTTTGAATGCTACTTTCAAAATAGCTATCCACCAATAACTGAAGTAAAAAAAACTTTTCCTCTTGACAAACTGAATTAGTCCAGTTTAAGTATCGCACCCCACCACCTTTTTTGGTTTACTTATTTTAGGATCAACACTTGAAAGAAAAGTTGGCAACAATATTTTTAGGCAAACATGGCTTCTTTTGCTTAAACTGATCCACAGTTGAGGCATTTTAACACCGGCACGGTACCATTTAGCCTTACAGTCTTACGCTAAAACAAATGAAATTAAAGCACCCTGTTACTTCAGCAAGAGTCTACTAGCTTAAGATAATATAATCCTTAAGGGACAAAACATCCTTGAAAAGATTTTTTTACCCCGATGGCATACACAAATAAATGTGAAATGGGAGTAGCTCAATTGACGATATTGACCTAGTTTCTCGACTAAACTGAAAGAGCAGATAAAGACACATGGCAGTCTCCTTCTGTAGTCGGATCTGTAGAGAGTCATTACTTTAACAAAAAGTATTGCATCTGATTTACAGGGGTCCTGCAGTATGTTTTCTTAAACACAGCATAGGGAAACTGCAGATGTAGCTGTATTATAGAGAATGTAAGTGAGTTTAAAGTGATTTATATGCATGACATAAAGTGAGGACATAGGATAGCTTGGGATTTCAATTTTGGTTTAGTGGTTTAGCTGACTGAATAAAACGTACAGTAAGAGCACATTCTGGTGATTTGGTGTTAGCCGAAGTATGAAAGAGGTTTAAAACAGACATTTTTACAAATAGATCAAAGCGCTTGTTTGGGTTTCAACAAACCATGTCTGATAGAGTTGGACAAAAGAGAGCTAAGACTTTAAATCCAAAAATTTAACATTTCTGTAGGGAAGAGCCTTGAGGCCAACACTAAAGCTCAGTGAGGCATTAAAGGTGACTTAGAAGCACAGAGGACACAAAGGCACAAATGTAGCATAACCTGTGTACTTTGGGGCATCAAATTTAGCTGTCTAAAGAAAAGTAATCCTTATAATGTGATATATCAACCTGAAATTTGCTCAGAAAATAGAGGAAGATAAAACGGTGCTTTCTTTGCTAAAGAAGATCTTCAACAAATCACACTGAAACTGTAAAAGTGTTGCTCTTAATTGACAATAATTAAGTAGGCCCTCGTGCTAAGAATAGTGTAGACATGAAGAATAAGGAGGGTAGCTTAAGGTATTGAACTGTATTTGCATGTTGGTCTGCAAACAAAACAAACAAAAACAAAATAGCTTGCAATCCTCAGAGGATCTCATTTTCTTGTTATTTTAGTACCCTTAGTACCTTTGGAGAGTGTACTTAAAAAACAGCTATCTTTCTGACACCTGCATAGCAAATTACAGTTATGCAACCTCAAAAGCAATCCATATATAAATATAGTGGTGGACATACTGCAGAGGAATAGAGATGAATGAACTATGGATTATGTCTGTGCACCACTGTTCTCACAGTTGTGTCCGGCTTAGCCACAGGTTGTGGTGTGAGATTGATACATAGTCGTTATACAAAAAAGGTTTCTTGAAATGAAATACAATGGTGTATAGAGGTCATTATAATACAACTCACCAATACGACTCAACTGCGCCTTCGATTTAAAAGCATTTCTCACTCTTGACTGGTCCTGGAGTCGCAGCACACTCGCACAGAAAATGTTCAAATTTCTTGATTGAAAAACTATGTGGTTCAACTTCCAACAAATCCATTTTAGTCTCTTTGAAATCCATTACAAGCATTGTCTTTAAAAACACTTATTTCACTACCTGTGGTGGCATAATGGCTGTCTTTTGCTGGGGTGTTTTACTTTCCGATGTATCCAAAGTACCCTCCTTGCCTTTCTTCCTGGGTGGCTTTTTTATGGGAGTCTTCTTTGGTGTAGGATCCAACATCGGGTCCCCTGCCCTTGAGCCGTTCAAGTCCTGCTTCTCCGGGCTCTTGGCTTCAGGGGTCCCGAGGTCGGTGCCGACGGGTGCCACCATCTTCTGGAGGCTGCTTGAGGTGGGCAGCAGGGGCTTGGTGGAGCCCTGCTGGCTCAATCCACCGGACGGGGTCCTCTTGGCTTTCTGTGGAGGTGTTGGCTTCTCCCGGTTTCCCTTGGGTGTGGAGAGACCATTGGTCTTCGTCAGACCTGTCCCCTCGTTCCTGTTGATGCTTTGGGTTTTCTCCTTGAGCTGAGCAGCCAGGAGTGTGGCAGCCTCAGAGTTCATATGAGGGTGGATGACCTTGGGGCTCTTGGGTGGCTCCTTGGGGGTCTCCTTTGGACTGTCAGCACTCTTCTTCTCAGACGAGGAGCTGTGGAAGCTACTTATCTTCTTGAGGGCATTCTGAACCACACCATTGATGTGCTCCATGTGACTGGGACTGCTGTGCCCGTCCCCAGACTTCTTACCTCGCAGAGGTTTGTGTTTGCTGGGGGAGCCATTGACGTCTGCCTCTTGTTTCTTCTGTTGCTCACGGCTCCTCTCCTTCATTTTCTGCCGCTCCTCACTCTTGGCTGAGCCATCGCTGGAGTTCCTCTTTTTCTCCTTTGGCACTGCAAGTGCCTTCATTCCCCCATGCCCCTGTTGCTCTGGCTGGGGAGACCCTGTAGTATTTCCGTGTATCCACGATACTTTGGGCTTAGTGGACGGGTCTGGTGGGCGGGGTTTGGGCTTGCCAGGTGAAGGTGGTGGCTTTCCATTGCGCTTAGCCTCTGGTGTAGGAGTGCCATCCCCATCGTCTTCTTTGGACTGTTTGGAGAGGCGGGCGATGCGAGCGTAGAGGGCCGCGGTAGTGGACTCAGAGCCACTGGTGGAGCCTTCACTGTCAGAGGATTTGAGCAGGGGCTGCTCACTGCCTTCTGGTTTTGTGGCACTGGTGTCTTTCAGGGAGGTGTACTCCCCTGCATCATCCTCATTAGGGACAGTTTCTGGCTTCTCTGTTGCTGGGCTGGAGCTGCGCTTCTCTTTGCTTTCGTTCACAGATTCTGTGGATCATTGGAAGATCAACATGTATTAGTCAAAGATTAGCTATTTTTATTTTAATTAAACAAATACAATAACTTATTAAACAGATGAGATTCAATTAAAGTGAGATTATGTAATTTATGACAGAAGTAACACATTCTTCCTTTTACAAATCTCAAGTTGATGAGCAATACAATGAAACCATGGCTTAAATCAGTACACTTTGCTAATACAGCCTTTCTTCTGGTATGACCACTAGCTTATGGAGGCTAATGTTTGCCAACTTTCGATATAGTAGATATTGCTTGTGTCATTGACGCTACTTATTCTCTGCTTGTGCTATACTATCACACTCAATTTTAGAATTAACCATTATCCTGTGAATAGTACACTGTATGAGACTGTTGAGGTGTTTTTTTACATTTGAAACAAGGATCTAAGGATAGAGGGTGCCGTATGCTACAGACTGTAAAGCTATTTGAGGCAAATATGTTATTTTCAGCTATGTAAACAAAATGGACTGTACAATACAACACAATCAACAATGCTGCATTGTCTGCGGAAAATAGACTTTAAATCTGAAACTTGTAAACAATGTGATTTATCCGCGACCTGCACAAATAGCAGCAACTCATTGCTTTATTCTATAAGGACATGTTCTCCCCACCAGAGAACATGTTATTGAAAGACTGATATCTGCACCATTTAATTTGCTAATTTGTATACACATACTTGAGACTGCGGTGGCTCCAATGCAACAGATCCTATCGGTGCAACTAATTCAAAACCATTTTGTGATGTTTACAGCAATTATTTTGTGCCCAAGGCTTTTTACTCAAAATCAATTGTTTCAAAGCCCTTGAACCATTCATGAGAAGAATGAGAACTAAACCAAACTACTAAGAGAGCACTAAAAACCCATCAATCACTCAGCACACTCAAAAATCCCCCAAACGAAACCTAACTTGCACTGTCAGACTTCCAGAATAGAAACTGATGGAACGGGTGTTTTCCATCAAACTTCAAGGAGTTAGTCACTGTTTGGATTTGTGCCATGTGCTGACTTGACCATTCCATTTCCTGTTTATACTCGCCTCGTTCTCGAAGCAAAACCTGGGCCTAGATGGCATATGATAAAGACACTATCTCCCTAATGAGATTTACAGAAGTGGGTGAGTCACTAAACGGTCACACTGGGCACTTGACTTCTTCAGAAACCTGTTTCTATCCACATGTGTGTGTATGTGGAAAGGCCAGTACATGCCAAAGGCAAATTAGAGATTTATGTGCATCATTCCAGATAACTAAACAGTTTATTTATTCTTACGATGACTCACCTTCATGGGGCACGCAGTAAACTGGCCCCTCGTCTCCGCTCTCAAAAGAAGAGAAAGACTCCTGGGACGACCAGGAGGAGGGGGAGGGCTGCTCGGCCACTGAGGGGGGCTCGATGAAGCTGCAGTTGAAGGTATTCTCTGGGTCGTGGTGGGCTACTGAGAACAGAAAACAAACGCAAAAGCCAAAAGGTCAGCCAGAGGGTATTGTACCGTGTTACAAGAACAACAGTCTGTTCTCACTCATTCTCACAACTGCTGCAGAGATGTAGAAAGTGTTGGTTTAGTGAGTCTGCGGAAAAACTTTTTTTTATTGGTTTTGAATTTGAGTCAACAAAGGCTACAACTTTATGGGCTTTTGGAAGCGAATGTAGATGTTTTTTGTATAAGCTGTTCAGTATTTTTTATATGTTGTTGTCAAAAGCTGACGTGATTCAGTTTTATTCTTAGCAGGTTTAAAGACAAACACAAAACAGCATTTTCATACAGTACGAGACAGAAATCTGCAATCAACCCAAGGCTACCGGCATTGTTTTTGTTGGGTCTGCAGCTTCTTGTTGAACCAAACAACTAAATAATTCATTCATTTATGAATACATACATTATTGAGGAGTATGTGAGCTATTATCTATTGTTGTGTTCTTAATCTATGAGATGCTAAAGTATACATTTCCATTCAATGAAATTAAATGACACCCTTAAAAATATACAATTTTCTTTAAAGGGATGGTTCAGCATTTTGGGAAAAACGAGTCTCTCTGAGAGTGGGATGAAAAGGTCGATACCAATCTAATTTCATTACGAAGCTAATAAGTACATAAGCCTCACATAGCATACAAGATACAACATAGCCTTTATTGTCATTGTACAGACACCTGTACAACTTAGCATAAAGACTGGAAACAGGGAGAAACAGATAGTCCGTACACCTGCTATCCTTTTGCCAGATCTATCTCCACTGCGCTGTGTCAGCACTGGAGTATGGTCTGGGTACAGTGCATTTTCACTCTGGGATATGGTGAAAAATGCTGTGTTTCTTTAATCCAATTGTAATCGTCATGGGCAGCGCTAGAGTGATAGTGCCCTCCAACTGCATTTTACTGGACTTCATGACAAGGTATGTTATCAGTATGAAATGTTTTGTACAAAAAATGTTTTGTCAATAAAAGTCTTAAAAAAATACAATAAAATGTATAGCGGAGATAGTGGAAGGGGCCTAGTTGTGTATCAAGTAAACCAGACTATCCTGTACAAAATGTGAACTATTCCTTTAAAATGTATGGAGTTGTAATAATTGAGAATCTGTCATTACAACAGCAACCTATAGAATAATATCTGATATACTAAAAGTATTGACCCTAAGCTAAACTGTAACGATGTTGATGTTATGCCATCTCTTATTCTGGTCTTTTCTAGTATTTAGGTGTTTAGCAACACTTCCACAGAATCCTCTCCCTTAACAGTATGTAGGTCAAGTCATGTTCCTCTCTCTCTCTCTCTCTCTCTCTCTCTCTCTCTCTCTCTCTCTCTGTGTTTTCCTCTTCCTTCCTCCCCTTCAGACACTGCAGCATTCTGCTGACCCTTCAGTCTCAGGACAGCTGTGGTTTCTGAGGGATACTTGCGGCTGATCTTCCCATCTGGCGTGAGTTTTGGCTTAAACTGTACTGGGCGTTAACTCGACATGACCGACCACATCAGACACTCTTGTTTAGATGCCCGATGACACATGGGTCCATCCAACTGTTTAGACCTTAGATAAGGTGGAAGAAATCCCCCTAACTGTACCAGGACCCTGGCCAAGAACAAATCCTTGCTCCTTAGCTGTTGTTGTTTGACTGTAACTAAAAGGATTAGCTACTTTAAGTGATCCACGGCCAGATTTTTGCAGACTTGGTGACTTGTAGAAGCACTATCAGAGGAAAAACTGTATTTACTTTGTATTTCATCTGTAATATCAGGGTATGCGGAGTCTATTTAACACAGCTTTGTTTACATTCTCACTGCATCTCCTCTTGTTAATATTTGGTATGCATGCACTTTTAAAATGTTACAAAACAAGAAAATCTTGATCATAATAACAATGAAATACATCTAACTTGAGCAGATGATCTGTTTTAGAGACTCCTCTCACCATAACGTGTAAGCTAGACATGTCTGGTTTATTTTTCATCATAAACCGGTCTGATGTTTATTCTCTTGCTTCCTGTGTCCATCTGTCTGCCTCACACCATGTGACTGTTGTGCCTTTCTTGCTTTCAACATTTTCTCAAACAACAACCAGATTTAGTCATGGTGAAATTAGAACTGGCTCATAGGGGTGTGTGTGTGTGTGTGTGTGTGTGAGTGTGATCCTGACTTAGGCTACCTTCAGGGACACAGACTAAATACCAGTTAATTGAGGACAGCTTGTCCATTTGGGGACAAAAGCCATGTCCACATTTGGGAAAAAGCAGATTTTTGCATCAATGATTAAGGTTAGGGTTGGGCAATTAGTGGTTAGGGTTCACCAGGAAATTAAGGTAAGTCTATGTAATGTCCCCAGAAGTGACCTAATTAAACGTGTGTGTGTGTGGGGGGGCACTACTTTCACGGACGTGTTTGTACAAAGTCATTTCAAAAGACCCTGATTTATTTTTTTTCTGTGAGGGTCCTGAATTTTATCTAGTTTTCCACATTGTAGATTTTAACTGCACACTACTACCTCAGATAGAAGATCTCTTGCTGTATTGCTGACATGCTAAGAAATACAATTTATTAGGTTAACCTTTATTGCTAGACTAATCTAAAAACATGTTCTTACATTTATCCAAAACAACTAATGTAAACCTCTGAACTACATGTTTGGGAGTCTAATGTCTTTGTGTTAATCGTAGGGTGGATAATGTCAACACAGGTGCAACATGTCTACAATAAGCAAGTACAGATGTGTGTCAAGGGGAAAAAAAGACCAAAAATAACAAGCGTGTCGATATGAATGTAGAGGGGACTTCCATCTCAGGGCAGCCATTTATGTGATTATTTAAGGATATCCTGTTTACTAGAATAATGCCACCCTTCTCTCGCTATGTGTGTCGTTAATGTGGGACTGTTGTGGCTACAAAAAAATAACTCCAAAGTCTAACATGGCACTATTATTATTGGATTAACTTTAAAAACATTTTTTTTTAAATCAGCTCTGTGTGGATGTGGTATATTATTATTATTATTATTAATAATAATAATAATAATAATAATAATAATAATAATAATAATAATATACTGTATACAGAACCCAACTAAATATTTATCCAGAGGTGTAGATGGAAATTAATATTTTCAAATTCAATGAGAGGAATAAATAAATGAATAAGACAGGGTATGTGCTCTGTTTTTACGTCGCAGCCATGCAGAAACTCTGAGAGACTGAGGAATGTGGAGCAGCTAACCTATGCAAAGACTTCAGTTAAGTTAGTCAACAACCTAACACATGCATATGTTGCAACATTACTTGTATGCAGTGATGAACAACTGCTGCCCTTGAAAGCTGCTCCCTCCAGACTGAGGGTCTAGTGGGGCAGATTGTTCTGCAGACTGGACGCCACTATGATCCCTCCCTACATGGAGGCCAATGCACAACAGGGCATTATTGACACATCCCAGCTGCAGAGCTCCGCCACCACAGCTGCTCAGTGGGGGGATGCGTTAACAGACCTGGGACAGAGGTAGTCTAAAGGCTGGCTGAGACCTGTCTGGGACAATAAGGTTGCTAGTTCAAATGCCTGGTCCAGCTGGGCATAAAACGGAGATATTACTTGCCAATAATAATAAAAAGAAACAATATGTTTCAGCCTGAAATAGCCTGTGTCAGGGTTACAGGATTGCCTGCAGAGTCTAAAACAAATACAGTACACTGAGTGACATCCAGAATGGCCAACTTACGCCGAAAACACACCAAGCAGCGGCAAAGTGCGGCCTGCAGTGAGCTGCCATGCAATGTCTATGAAAAGCTGTGGCCGTTTCATTCTGTGGCAAAACTAAAAGTTGGGGATAGTTTAACTTTCAGTGGCAAATTGCGGCGAGAGAATACCCACAGCCAATCAATAGAGTCCTGTGACACTATGTTACGAAGAATTTATTGCCGCCTGAAACACACAAACACGCCTCACGGTCACAGAAGATTTTAATTATTGCAGTGAGCGGCACTTTGCCGCTGCTTGGTGTGTTTTTGGCATTACAAATATTCCTAAATCTCAAGCTGCCCTTTCCCCCTTTGTTTCATCTTAATTAATGCACTCAAGAGTAGCTTTAGGGTGTGAGAAAGTCTTCTTTAGTTATCTCACAACTGCATGAAAATGAAGTCGAGTGTTGCTGCAAACACATTTGCAATCCCAAGCAACTTTCCCAGGATAAATAAAGATGGAAAAAAGCAGGTGGCGCTGCTCTCAGCACTCACCCGTGGGGAAGCATTTGGACACAGAGGATGCAAGGAATGCCGGACAGACGTGAATCTGTTGGGCGTGGAGTAAATATGCTTAGAATGGAATGCCAAACTACAAGCAAACAGCCTTAGAGGCGAATAGGTGAGCGTGTTTATGTGGCTATTTCTCTGAGGCTAACCATGCTAACAGAGGAGTAAATGTTGTCTTCCTCCCCCCTGTTCCTTTTTCATTTTGTCTTGCCACATCTGTTGCCACTGACCCTGGTGTGGATAAATCACAGTTCTGACACGGGCTGGGGTAAATTTGACCACTTCCTGTTTCCAGCCCCATTGGGCCCCCTCTGGAATGTGTGTGTGCAGGACTGTGTAGCCCCAGTAAGAGTTTGAGTTTCTAAATGTTGGCAGACCACGCTTCTGTGGGTAGCCCAACAGAAAGCAGAGTAGCAAACATTTGGATAGGACAGGCCAGGAAGGACAAGAGAGACACATACTATCTGTAATAGATTTGACTGGGTATTGAGGTCTGTTCTTGCATATGATTGACACATGGTAGTCTTATTTGTTGTCTGGAAATGTAGAAATTTTGACTGTGATGGCCTAAACTAATGTTTTGTCAGTATTTGTAGGCAAATATGTGAAATAGATCATTTGTTTAAAAAGGCATTTGGCTGAGATGACGTTGCTTTTTTATGCCTCTGGCACATTGCTTCACATCGTCAAGCTCTTCACAAACAAGCGCATTAATGTCCCACACTGTGATGACAAAGGCAACTCTGTCCCAGTGTTGTATTTTGACTGAGGCATAACAGAGACAGATTCTACCTTCAGGAATCAGCTGGATAACTGAGGAGACACATGCTGCTCAGACATGGAAAAGAAACCAGGTCACCAACTCCTTTCCAAAGCACACTAACTTCAGTAGAGCGCTGTTAAAGAATCAAATTACAGTGCTTCATAATGATGCTTAAGCTGAAGCAAAGCTAGGAATCTGCTGTGCAACACTTTGAATATATATTCTTTTCCAACCAATCAATCATTTGATCTATAAAAGTCAGAATATCGAGAAAGATTCCCAGAGCCCATTCCCATGGCTTGTTTTGTCAGACCAACAGTCCAAAGATTCACAATGACAAATGGGCAAAAGCAGCAAATATGACAAGCCGGAGCCAGGGAATGTTTGGGTTTTTCTTGATAAATGACTTTTAACAATAAATCGATTATGAAAATTGTTGTACATTAACTTTCTGTCAGTGGATTAATTCATTAGTTGACTAATTGCTTTAGCAGTACTGCAAATGTCACCCCTATATTCTGTCATTGTTGTTAGCTAAACATGATTAATCTCCTACTTCTATTAGTAAATAAAAATGGTTGCAGAATTAATACAAATGGGCTCCAGTATAGGTCTGTACATGAAGAATAATATTTCTAATAATAATATGAAACATATTGGGAATTCTAAATAGAGGTTTGTGAAGTGCAGAAAAATATTGCTGTTCTGATATAGTACACAACAATACAGTACATTTCCCCTGCATCTGACACAATGAATAACAATCATTTGTATAGTGATATAATAGCTGCTGCAATAGCGGCAACACAACGATCTGCTTGTACCAACACTTGAAACTTTAAGGAAATTCAGATAACTGTGTATTTTTAAACTGTTAAAACTGTTTTTGAACCCCGAACAAAAACAGCCATGTTAAACTGTGTGTGGTGTGGAGTTTAAAAGATCATCATATCGCCTCTGTCTACTGTAAAAAAAAAAAAAAAAAATAGACTGGGGTCACAGACAGATCTGTCACAGACCACGAGACCTCCACATGGAGCAGCAGAGCCGCAGCGTCCACCCAAACAGTGCAGCCTTTGATAGCGTGTCACTCACCACCACCCGGGCCCCCCGACAACCACTGGCCTTCTTTTAATAACACAGCCTCCTCCTCAGCCCAAGAAAAATTTTCTTGGGGAAGAAGACGATGGAAACGAGTAAAGAAAATGGGAAGAAAAAAAATAAAAAGTCCCAGTTTAGGGTTGTAATAATATGAACACATGGCATTTGAGGGTGCCAAGAATAATAAGGGGCTCTAAAACCAGTGCATTCCTTTCAAATGAAACCCCATACTCGCCTGGCAGCCACCATACACTTTTCAACCCTATTCATCATCTAAGAGAAAAAATAAGGTAGCACTGAGGGAAAATGCTCACTCTGACTGCCATCCATTGCTGTCATTGTCTCTGCTGTGTCAAGATGCAGACATATAAGAGCACTGATAGATAGTGGAACCACAGTTTTCATATCATCTGACCAACAAGTCCTCCAAACCATACGACCACATGCTTTGTTTGTTCCTACCCTCCACAGGAGCATTTCCGTCCCCATACCTAAAAGTGATGGATGTGGTTTTAAACATGTCGTTAATATAGTGAAACGGTCGCAGTTTGTTTAGGTCGAGGCAGCAAAACTACTTTGTTTAGAAAAAGAGTGTGGTTTGGGTTAAAATCAGTATATTTGTTACGCTACTTCACTTCTGTGTGTGCAAATGTACATGATGTAATTACACATGTGATGTAGAATGTGACAAAGCTCTGTTTGTTACCTAAAGTTTAAATAATTTTGCCGTTGACTTTTATCCTGGGTCAAAGTCCAAACAGACTTTTTCGGCCTTAATACTATGTCACATGACTTCCTCCTTTACTCCCGTCATAATTACTACGGCCACTAGAGGGCGCTGCCTAACAATAAACGTAAATATGGGTGGTAATTGCTGCTTGCACAAATGACCTATGAGGGCATTTTTCGAGGAGGACAGTCTCCGTCAAAACCTGAATATCATTATGACCTGGGCTAATTATGCATTGGCTATTAATGAAGCTATGAGTGATGCGACTTCAGCAGACTGTGTTGTACAAGCACCAGAGAGCATGATTACATAAAACACAGCAGCGTCTGGCAGCACTGCAGTGGGATATGAGAAAGAGTTTTGGGGCTTACCGACTACTTTGGGCAGTTTCTGTCGCCTCAGTGGAATACGGGGAAGTTTAGTGCTGATTCGGCTGAATCGTCCACACAGGATCCGCTTGGCTTTTTTGCTGTTGGTAGAGTTGTCTTGGTTAGGATTGAAAAGGGATGACGCCATGGAAATCCAAATGAATCATTCAAAAGAGGCATATTAAATCTGGCCCCGTGCCTCTTTTGAGGGCTCAGGGGCTGCTCACATTGCTACTCACACTGTAATGTCAATATATAAAAGTACTTAAAATACAATTTAAATGCATTTATTCATTTAACAACCTGGTACCTGTGAGAGAGAGTAGAAAGAAAATATTTTCCTCTATTTTCATAACCGGGGCAACCCTCCTACTAAGAACTCGAGCCCACATCATGGACCATATAGAGGTGAAGACATATATCTGTCACTCACTTGTGGTCATCTTTGTGTCGACACAGGCAGCAGCAGCACAGCAGCGAGAGGAGGACAATCAGTAAAAAGGAGACCAGGGTTCCAGCCGCGATCACACCCATCCGCTGGTTGGGCTCTGAAAGACGAGATGCAGGGAATTCTGGGTGTGCCACATTGGCGCAGCAAAACTCTGAATGCCAGTTTCAACAAATCTCTCTCTGTCATCACTAACACTAGAGACCTTGGCATATAGCAAATTATTATGATTTACTGTACAAGTGAATTCAAATGACTTGAGGAGAGGGTTTAGCTAACTGTATATCTCCGCCAAGGAGGTTATGTTTTTGATTGGGTTTGTTTGTCTGTTTATCAGCAGGATTATGGAAAAACTACTGGTCTGATTTTCATGAAACTTGGTGGAAGGGTGTAGCATGGGCCAAGGAAGAACCATAGACTGTATATGAAGATGGACAACGTGTCTCCGCTTCCTCCCACTGTACAAAACTGGAGCCAGAATAATCCCGCCATCTTGTAATTTTGGAGCCACAGTCTGCACTGTAGTAGTCTTGTATAGCCAGACCAATCTCCACAGCGCTGTGTCAGTGCTGGAGTATGGTCTGGGTTTCACTCAGGCATAAGAGAAAAAAACTCTCTGGCTTGTTTGCAGTTCTTTAACCCAATCACAATCATCTTGGGCAGCGCTAGGCCCCCGCTGCAGCGAAGGGACTTTGAGAACGGGAACACGAAGGGGAGGTACTAGGGAGTGAGGCGTTATGCCCGCACTGTGTATCCAGTAGGCCAGACTCGCGCTGTAGTGATCGGGCGATGAGGCCACGGTATCCAAGTCCCGCCCATACACTCAGCCGACCAATCGCGAGTCAATCACAGCTGTCAATCATGATGTTTCCCCCAATTTTTTATAGCATCAAATATCATGAACATGCATCAGTGATAAGGACTACATAACATCACAGAAACCATCTTTGGGATAAATGTATTTGATTTATTGATGTATTTAATTTGGCCCATGTCCCATCAGCTAACATGACCTGCCACCAGGGGGCGATCAAAATGTTTTGGCTTCACTTTTGGGGAATATCATGTTGTCTATCATTCTATGGGAAGAACCCATTAACCCATTACATTTTGGAGCGGATCCAAATCACGGGGCGGATACACAAATTATTTTTCAGTTTTGTTAACATTGCAAGATAGGGCATGGCCTTGGCGGAGGTCTTCGCTCTCCAAGTGCCCTTGTTGTTGTTAATGTGATAGTTAGCTTTGATAATAAATATAGAGCTTGGTGTTGCGTTAGCATTTGCAATAACAAGCTGCTTGACATGAAGCATCACTGAGGAATACTGCAACAGGCTGAAATTCACTAGAAATATTAATCTTATCTTCCTCTAGACAGGGGACCCCTTACGCTTTCATTGCTGATTTCCTGCAAGCAACTTCCCCCCTCACCCCATCTTTACTACACGCCTCTCACCATAACTCATTGATGATTTATTAGCACCCCTCCCTCTTCAAGTGGGATACACCCCAAAGATAATAAGTGCTGTATTGCATAAGCATGGACGGCATTTGGCGCTTGCAAGGACAGATGACACCAGAAGAGAAGCAAACCATCAGTTAAGGGGTAAGTGGTGGCGGCCCTCAGGTCTTTACACTGTCACATAAGGCTGAGATGGATTGTTGGGCAGTCTGGGCGTGGCGTGTTGTCATTGCTCTGTGCACACAGCTGGATAAAGAATAGAGAACGGTTTTGGGGCGGGGTAAGGTAAAAAAAGTGACAAGGTCTTATGATATCATTGACCAACCTACCGCCGCCCATTATGTCCACTTGCCAAAATCCCTGCTACTCTCTACTCTCTGTCTCCCTCCCAAGTTCTCTTTTTCTCTCATATTTTCTCCATCCCCCTCTTTATTTCTTTCTCCTTCCTCTCTCTCTCCCTCTCTTCCTCTCTCTCTCTGGCTGGACAGGAACAGAGCCAACAAACACAGCCATAAAAAGGACACCGGTCTGGGTCTGGAAACGCTATCAAGGCCTTGCTAACTCTCCCACTACACACACTGACCTGAATAGATGTGTTTGTTGGTACTCAGCGTGTACAGCCAACTATTAGACATTTAATACATAGGCAGCACTAGTGGCATCTGGCTCTTTGGACAAACAGTTCAGAGGGTTGTAATTCTTTCGGTATGTGTAGTTCGAGTAAGAAGTAGCTGTTTTCTGTCTCTGAAAATTATTATGACTTAGAAAAACACTAGTTTCTGACTCCTGCTGTTCACAGAAAAGCCTTTGAAAACATCATAACTACAATGCATGTGCTTGCTCTTCAAAAAAAAAAAAGAGATTTGCTTACGGAGATGGCAAGCACCAGAGACAGGGTCACAGTTCTTGTCGTTGCAGGAGCAGGTTTGGTTGCAGTTCACTCCGTACTGGCCAGGTTGACAGGTCATATTGCAGCTTGAGTACAGACAAAAACAACATCTGTTTAATGTTCATTCCAAGTGACAGATGCATAAAATAGGACACCGAAAAAGAAAAAAAAGGCATAAATGGGATCACTTTTTTGTTCCAGGCAAAATCTTTCCTGTGATGGAAGTTTGTAGGAATTTAACTTTTCTATTTCAAGAGTGTTCTTTATAAGTATCTGTCAAAACACATGCTCGCTCATGCAATTCCCAAGATATATAAGTGTGTGACAAAAGTAATAAGAAAGCCATCAACCATTTTCACTGTGCATTGTAAAGCATAAACATGAGGTTTTCTGTGGGGTACGAGGTGTCTTATGACTTACTAGGTGCCATAAAATCCCGGGTCACACAAGCACTCTCCGGTGACAACATGACAGATGCCGTTAAAACAGTGACTGCAGTTGTTCTCACAGTTCTCGCCATATGTGCCGTTGGGGCAGCGTACCTCGCACCTATCACACACAAGAGGAATGCCATGATTACAGTCATTTTCAAGCTCAGCAGTATGAGTCACAGACATTATCACAGTATGGAAAATAGTATTGCAGTAGCTACTAATTAAAGGCACTGCCATTATGTTTTTAATTTTGAAAGTGATAAAGCTCAACTGACTAAAAGACATTAGTTTTTCTTCCAGACTGTCCTCCCCCAAACAATGACCACATAGGTTGTTTGTACAAGCAGCTTATTATGACCCATATTTATGTTTATTATTAAGAAGCGCCCTCTAGTGGCTGTAGTAATTATGACAAGAGCAAAGCAGGAAGTCATCTAATGTAGTATAGTACCGAGAAAGGACTGTGATCCAGGAGACCAGCGTTCGTATCCCGTTTGAAACTAAGTCAATGTTGAGTTGCTTTAACTTTAGGTAACAAATGGAACCACATCACATTCTACATCACGTGTGCAGGGTTGGGGAATAATTCAAATACAAGTATTCGGTAATCCAAATCATGGGGCGGATACACAAATTACTTTTCACTTTCGTTAATATAACGTAAGATAGGACATGGCCTTGGTGGAAGTCTGCACTCTCTGAGTGCCCTTCTAGTTTGTTTTTGTTATATTTGCTCTAAAATTCATAT
>JAOVVB010250131.1:2778-20485 GCA_028570985.1 Heterobranchus longifilis | reverse complement strand
ATAGATTGTTTCTCATTTAAATGTCTGGAAGAGCTCAGTAATAAAATGGTCAAATCATATTTTAGTTGCTTTTTGTGAGCTGATATAAATGTAAGTGATTGTGTTAAATGGACATATGATATCGTATCGTATCGATCGCAGGCCCCTGAATTTAATGAAATCGAAATCATATTGTGGCAGACTTGGTGATATCAGCAAATATCGTATCACTGTCCAAAGAATCAATATAATATTGTATTGTGATGAAACTTGTGATTTACACCCCTAGTAACTATGCATAAGGAATATGCAGGAGCAAGACGCGAATGGCAAGGTATGCCATGTGAAATATTTGCAGCAATTAGGAAGCATGCTGTACGTGCTATTCAAAACATCTGGCATGCAATTGCTGTGATGCCGACGACTATTAGTGACTGGTTGAGATCATGTTTTTGCATATTTCCACTGATGAATATAATCAGTACCATATTAGACTGGCTTTGCATTGTGTTGCATTTCTCACAATTACCTTGGGACTCTGTTTATATTTAGGTTGTGTTACTATGTAGCTTAAAAAAAACCAAAAAAGGCTGTAATGCTTTTATTATGTTTACAAGTTCTTCGATTGGCGTGTGTGTGTGCTTGTAGTTCACTTTTCTCAAAGATTTCTCGTCAGTGCATTTAGGCCTATAGATTTAGCTGTTCAGTGTGGTGATGTTGGTATAAATTGTAATCATCAGCAATCTGACATACAGTATTTAAGGCCTCTGATATGTGACTGACATCAAATCTATACATTTCAGAAATAATGTTTATTTAAAAAAGGAAATATTAGTGCTTGCTCTACAGTCTAATTGAGCTTGGACAAATAATTGATACGATACACTGCAATATGGTCTCTTGCAATACATTATCAATAGGCTGGCACTAATTCAGATTGCTGCTTGCTTTACTGCATACATTTAAACTCTGGAGCTTTTTGCCAGGTCAGCCTTTCTGCCACTGTATGGCTGTTTTCCATTTGAACATATAGTGTGTTGTTATATGTGTGTTAGAAAGGCTCAGACTATATATGCATCCCTATTTTGGCTTGATCTCCATTTCTACAGATTTCTACACATTTGTTTAGTCTCAGTTGTGTAAAACTGAAAGCATTTCATATGGCAGTTGATGACTCCAGTATACAATAAATACATGCATTTTGTATTGTAGAGTGATTGTGTTGCAAAAAATCCAAATGCAGAATAAATGGGTTACCCTTTGATTCCCTCCTGGTCATGTTTAGAGCTTAAACTATTAACTGAAAATTAATCTGCAACTATTTTGATAATCAATTAATCTTTTCAGTCAATTTTCAAGAACGCTTTTCTCTGTTTTACATCATTGTAAACTGAATATCTTTGGGTTTTTGAACTGTGGGTCAGACAAAACAAGCAATTTGAAGATGTATAGGCTCTAAATTTTGATGGCCATTTTCCACCGATATTTTTGATATTATGTACATTTAACGATAAAATGATTAGGCCTAATAAAGATTATAATTGGCAGATTAATTGACGTGAAAATAATCATTAGTTGCAGCCCTACATATGATCAAGCACTGAGTTAACTTTTCCTAGCAGGCATGGAAAAACTGACCAGGGTTTCCCCCAACAGAAGTGTTAAAGATCCTGACACATGTGCCTTGTGATCAATTTAGCCTAAACAATAGACACACTCATGACATATATGGCATTTGCTGTGTGAAATAGTACCCCTGCTGCGTTTCCTGGAGGGTTAATGTTGTATTTCATAAAGTGGATTATTACGTGTTAGCGGAGGTGGTCTTTTTTTCTGGTGAGGTAGCCCTCCTCTATAAAACACTGCAGCAAGCCTTGCTCACTAAAGCTTTTACAGACTACCAACTTCCCCACTCTCCCTTCTGTTGTAACAATTAACCTTCGTCGGCCAGAGTCTGTGAATTGTATGAAAGTCATTCCTGTGTGATGAATGCACAGGATGACAGGTGATAGGAATGTTGAATCATGATCACAGTCGTTGCGGTGATTTGGGTTGCTGACCAGATTCGTTCCTTGCATTTACATCATATCCTGTGGTGGGAGTAATTATAAGTTAACATCTGTGTCGGGTGCGATGCAGTGATTCATGCAACTGCAATAGCATTAAAATGTTTTATTAGTTTTGTAGACTAGAATTGAAATTAATTAAACCGTGTAACTTTGATAAACCACACAGTGCTGGAATTTGCCTCTTGGCTTTGCACTGACTTGGCAACACAAGTGGAGAGACAGTCTTGGCCCTGTGTGTGTGTGTGTGTGTGTGTTTGCTCCAAACATTGGCGGTGCAGTGCTGGTCCACCAGCCGTGGTCAGCTAGCTGTATCATCCCCGTCCAAAAACCAATGCCCTGTCAGAGAAGAATGCCCTGCTAATGTTGGGAAACAACAACGATAACTTCCATTGGTTGGAAGGGAGAGAGACAGAGGGAGAAAGAGACGGCCATTGTGTGAGAGGAAGAGACGACAAGAGCGAGGGAGGGGATGATTTAAAGTATTGGAGAGGGAGCGATCATTGCAGTGGTGTCTGTGGTTCCTTTGGCAGAGATGGGACATTCCTTTTCTGATGAGTCACTCACTCTCTCTGATACGTTTTCTTTGCACATCTCTTCTTACCCTCCCCTCTCATTTAGTCTCTTCTTCTTACTGTCTTCCTCTCTTTGACATCGTCATTTGGCTAATAAGTCAAAACTTCCAGCCAATCAGATCAGATGAGGCTGTGATATCAATGCAATCTTGTGACATTATCATGAAACAGCTTGCCACAGGCTTTTCTAACGAAATGTGAGATAACAAGGCCATGTTGAACTCACCACACACATACAATCTCAGTAAGAGCTGTGTCGTTGGTTTGTGTCTAGACTTCCCGGTTCTCTCGGATGTCCTGTCACATCTCGGCTATATATAGGATTCACAGTCTCTTCACTGCTTCTGCCCTCGCCTTGGATCCGACAGGCCCTTTTGTTCGTGTGCTTGTCTGTCTGCCTGTCTGTGTGTTTTCACTGAGAAAGGGAGAAGGGTTTTTAATAAACATGGCTGGCCTCTTCCATCGCTACTGAAAAAGACAAAGGAGAGCTGTAACACTTGTCAAGCAGAGAGGCAGAAGCTCCAATAAGAATCACTATGAATTGTGTTAATAAAACTATCTTTTCTGATGACAAACATGATAAGAGCTTGCAGTCTAATTGTAAAAATACATAAACATATACAAAAATATGGATAGCAAGTGAAGAGATGTGGGTATTCATTGCATTAAAAGTCACTATTTTAATCACAATATTATTTAGTTATATTGACAATGATTTACCAAGCTGTAAGAGTAGGGATGCTCATTTCCTTTTCTCTTTTTCTGACCGATGGCCGACCCTCGTTAACCGATCGTTAACCTACAAGCAGGCAACTGAGTCCCAGTTCACCCGTCCGGGAGGCTCGGACATATACGTTCAGCCTCCGTGGACAACTGCAATAATTTACCGATCACGCAGCTACAAAGTTGCATGCATTGTTGTGTTGACACATGCAGCCACTTTCCCAGAATGGACCTTCTTGTGCATCCTGTGCGTCTGGTACAAGACCACAGCTGACCGCAGAGCGAATGTCCGAGCCTGTCTCCACCACATCCACCTGCAAGCTTGTCAGCTGTGTGTCTGCCTGTAATACTGTGGTGTAGGACAGCCGATTTAACCCACCAGTCCTCATCGATATAATGACGTGTCACGTAGCTCTCTGCTGCGCGCCACAAACGGAGCAGAAAAAAGGAGCTTAAACCACGCCTTGCTAGTGCAACGTTTGCACCAGCAAGTTAACTAGCAGTTAAAAAATAGATTGTGTAACCTGCTTTTCTTTCACCATTCAACAAACTATTTTTTAAAATTCCCTTTAATTGTTTTTATTCTAATAATATTGTTTTTAACTGTTTAACCGAACTGTAATAATCGGTCAAAATTCTTAAAGAGCCAATCCCATGAAAAAAGTTTTTAACCATGTTAACATGTCTATATGGTGTTTTTATGTGCTACAAGACATATCATGAGTTAAATTAGCAGTCAACACCATGGCTGAGAATTTCTGCCTTGAAACTGCAGTGTGCCAACTAGGGCTGTATGATTAATCGTTAAAAGATTGTGATCTTTATTCAGACATGTACACAATCTCATTTCTGAAGGACAGTGATTTAGCCATATTTGCTTTGGGGAGTTGCATATTTAGAATGAGTGCTCATAATAATAATAATGGACCAAAATCATGTGAAATTGCATAATTTTAATTGGATACGTGCAGCTATAACTCTTCTACAAACTTTCAGGAAAACGCTGAAGACCTACTGAATCAGGACTGCACCATTAATTAAAATACGATCGTGATGATCCTATTGCTTGTACTGTCTGCATGAAGACAATATGGACTGCAATAAACATTTTTTTCTTTAAAAAATGGTGTCCCTAAGAATTGTGGGAGAAAATCGTGATCACAGTTTTGAGTGGAAACAATTGTGATTCTCATTTTGACCAGAATCATGCAGCCCCAGTGCAAATAAGTCTCAAAAATCTGGATTCAGACAGCCAGGTTTTATGTTTTTATCAAGTGACTAGCATAAGTATGGCAGCGGTGGTGGGCGGGGCTTGAAGCAAGAATTTGTTAATGAGTAGATGTGCTTCCAGCCCCTTTTCAGAGTTTTTTATTTACATTTTTGTGGGAAAACCATACTAAACAATATATGAATCATATAGCAGAGTATTTTAAAATGTGTCTGGAGGAGATCTTTAATGTCGGTTAACGGTTAAATGGTTGATTATTAACATCCCTGGAAGAGGTTAAAGTTTTGTTTGGAAACCATTAAATGACAAATGTTTCCAGCAAATCTACTCAGCTGTAGCCAATTAGCGGTACTTCAGTGGGTTGGTGAAATTACAAAATGAAACCCTTGGCTGTTGTCTGTTCAATGTGCTCCCTGCATGCATGTGTTTGTTGTATTTGCACACACGCATCACACTGTAGGATTTTGATGTCTGAAAAGATGGAGAGTGGTCTTATTCTAGATAACAATTGCGGTGTTTGCATCACATCATTTTCAGACAAGTAGCTAGCAGCTAGCTGCTTAATAATCAATTGCTGTCAGCAGCAGGAGATTGAATTCATATCATAACTTCTGTCATATCATAACAGAAGCTATCTCAGGACACTTTCCATATAGAGCAGGACGAGAACAGGCTCAATGATTTTCAAGTGTTAGGACGTGACAGTGGTGAGAAAAAACTGTGATTTACAAAAAACTGTCTTTAATTTAAGCTAGAAATCTCGACCAGACCGGATCTTGGGTTCCATCTGCATTTGGTGTTGGTAATAATAGTTCACAGCGGCAGGCGCAGCAGCGATTGAGCCACCATGGCTCACATGTCCATCTGCATGTAGTGACCATCATGATCCATCTGCATGTCGTGTTAATTCCACGGAGGATGCTCCATGGTGCACTAGGATTTTATAACTAAGTTTTGATGATGACGACACACTTGTTATTTCCCTGACTGTGTGGAAATCTGATATTTTCACATCTGTGATGATCAAAGGCGTTAAGCTGTGAGTCTTGCATTAAAACACGAGACTCGTGTAGGCTGTTGTAGGAGTTTAGTGTGGAGTGGCCGCTCTGCAAGTTTCACTGTACTCTATCTGAACGGAGGTCACGAAGTATACATTCCTCATAATTGTAGATAAGGTGTTTGAAGAAAAAATATTGAGTCTTCATGAAAAAGGAAAAAGTATTATTCGATAAGAAAAAGCAAGGACCCACAAGTCCATGATGAATTCAAATGCAGACGTGGCTCTACTTGTTGTTCTCTGACTCTGCTCCTGGCTCAGCTTGTTGCCTTCAACACTGCGTCCAGGAAAGAGCTGTGGTCTCATTACGGCGAAGAGTCGCGCTGGCTGCACGACTGGCTCATGTGTGTCCCACAGAGGGAGCAGGCTGGAAAGGGACTTCCCTCCTCTGTTTTGCTTGGTGTCAGAGTGTTCGTGGTGTACTCTTTCTCCCCTCCCTCGACCTCCCCTCACCCACAGGAAAGAGGGGCTTGTTGAAGCAGGGAGGAAGGGGGGGGGGGAGTTATAGCCCAAGTTTTCCAAATCCAGGAAATCGTCTCTTGGCTTCTGTTTCTGAAATGTTTCTTTTCCACGTCACAGTCTGTAACAAAACTCTTAAACCTGTGTCACCCCCAGTAGTATTCTGGCTTTGTTCCTCAGGAAATCAGTGCGTCCTGTGTCACAATCACGGTAGGGTTGAGATTGTTGCCAGCAAATAAGTAACTTTGTATGTGTCACAGGTGACACATTTCTATTTAAATATATGCAGTAAATATGTATAGGCCACTCACTCTCACCTTGTTTGTATTTCATTGTTGTGGCCCTTAGTTTGCTCAGGGTAAGTGAATGGAACGTGTACACACATGCGCTCTCAAATGGTCATCACTCACCTTTATTCCTGAGGGTGTGTGTTTTGTCTGCTCCTTTTGTTGACCAATTAGGGTTTTTTTTGCCCCCAGTCACCCTGACTGCACCCACCCACCCAAAAAAGAGACATGCCTGAGATTCTTTGGCACACCCTGAAAATTCCTCACTGCTTTCCTTTCTTTTGTGGTCATTTTATCTCTCGCTCTCCTGCCCATGGCAACCACGGCAGCGGAAAATGATACCTTTAGCTGTATGTATACATTGAGACATTCATAAATTCACACGCACACGCACTCGCACACACACACACACACACACAGACACACACACACACACACACACACACAAACAACCAGGAAGACTCTGTAAGTCTTGGAGTGTACTTTTTAAAACTACACAATTATAGTGGAGCTATTTCTGTCTGTCCTTCACACTCACTATACACGGCTGCTGCAAGGACGATGTATGGCCATGGGAGCACGCTCAGACCACAGAGCTCTCTTTGCAAGGAATGCTTGAGTTTGTGCATGTGCGTTTGTTTGTCTGTACACAAGATTGTTTGTTTGGGCTGCAGTCTCAGTCAGAGTGTTAGTTTGTCTCTGTTATTTCCCGTTATTGACAATAAAAGGATACACGCACGCACGCACGCACTGGGCCTCCTTGCTGTTGTACCCTTCTCCTGTTATTCTGGAACCAGATTCTGTAGATGGCTATTGTTTTCTTCCCTGCTTCTTCCTTGTTTTTGTGGACACACGCACACACACACACACACTGAGCTTTGAGAAATAGCCTATATCCTCCAGTCACCAGCCATCTGGTAGCTTTGTGTAGGGCTGATTGATGTCTTGAAATTTTATTTTTTTATTTTTATTTTTTTTACTATAGCCACTTTGATTCATCATGAATTTGATTACATATTAGATTACTAAGAATAACCTTAAAAACATACCCTATATGAGAACATCTGACCCTAGCTCAAAGTGCATAACAAAAAGCAGAAAAGAGAAACATGATGGATGAGCAAAAATAATGTTAAATGTTAAATAATAAGCAGATAGTAATAAATACTTAGAGGTATACTTGAACCAGTTGAATAACTAATTGAAAGCTAACAAAAATAGAATGTAAAAAAAAAAGAAGTAAAAACTACTACTGAAGTTTCCTTTCTGAAATCGTTTTAGAACCTTATTCCACAATTTGGAATTGAAAATGCTGCATCATCACTTTTCTTACGGCTCTGATCATCTAACAAACCTGCGGTTGGGGATCTGAGTGAACAAATGGGCACATAAAACAACAGGGAGTCTGCAATGCAGGCTGGTCTTAAGCCATTTAGAGCTTTATGTACAATCAGAAGGGCTTAAAAATCAATTGTGATTAATACAGGGAAATAAATATGCTCTGCTTTTAGTTTGGTCAGGAGGAGTCTAGCAGCAGAATTTTGGAAGAAGTTTTAGCCTCTCAAAAGTGCATTAGTATGGATTTTATAATACGCTGTATAGACATAGTGGTTGGAATGTGAAGAGCTATCCAGTTATGGTAATATATGCCTTTGGTTAGCAGTGTTGCTAATTCTCAGCCTTGTAGTGGAAGAAGTTTGCAGCTAAATGAGAATCCGGCCCACTCTGCACTGCAGCCAATGAAAACAAAGCCATGAAAGATCTGGGAAGATTGCCTGCTATTTTACAGCTGGTTTACACGTTCACGTCCTGATCCAAAAGTTAGAAAAACACCTAGTCGCATTTTCTATTCTGCATGCCTTGCCTGGTTGACATGAATCCATCCATTTTGTTTTCGATGGCCCGGCTTCTAACTGCGACGGTTTTGCTTTCTTGTCAGTCTCTTGTGGTAACAGATGGGGTTTCTCCCGTGCAGAGGGGGAGACGAGAACAGGAGGGGAAGAGTGGCTGTAAATCAGGGTTGTAGAGAGAAACGGGTGGTTTTATGAGAGTTTACAGACCTTCTTCACTTTTAATGAGAAAAGACAGCAATTCTCTTCTAGACAAAGGAGAGAGGGAGGAGGTGGGGGGGGTAGAAGATGAATGTAGTGGAGGCTTGGAGAGGAAGAGGAAGGGGAGAGGAAATGGGCAAGAATATGGGATAAAGGAAAGAGGTAAAAGTCAAGTGGGATTAGCAGAGGAACTGGAATGGCGAGAAACCTTGGAAGGGAAGGGCAGGAAGGAGGGATGAGAGAGGCCTATCAAACTGTTGGCAGACATCCACTTGGCATATGAATTTAAAAGCAATCTGTCTCTGCCTCTCTCCGTCCAGGGTCTGGTAACCGTCGGTGGTTACACACGTAAAAAAGAAAGAGAGAGGTGGAGTGTTTGCAGCTGCTCCCTTCATTCTTGGTGGAGCCAGACCCCCCAACATACTTAACACTATACCACACTAACAACACACACAGTCGGTGGGTTGACCAGTGGGTCAGGAGTCAAAGGTCACTGTCGTGCTGTGACACATCCTAGATCTTATTACCCACCCTCCCAATGTGTGTTTTTGTCTGTCTGTGTTGCTCTAAGTATGTGCCTTTAACATCGTCTGCCTGCCTGTCTGTGTCTCCGTTCAGTTTTTGCCCATGCATTTAAGTGTTTACAAGCGAGTCCATGTGGAAGGTTCGCCCTCATATTTACTAACTATTCATGTGTGTGTTTATGAATGAGTGTTTTTTTCTCTGTGTTTTGTCAGTGCCAATGCTGCCCTGCCCACAGAGGGGCCCTGTAATTATGCGTAGACCCCCGCAGCAGAGGACTGCAGGGAGCCCTTCATGGCCGCTGAGGCCCAAAACAGGCACTACGATCACTGTCATCCCATCCAATTTGAGGCCATATCCAGATGTAGTTGGTATTGAAAGTTACAGCTTCAGCACATACTTGTTGCTGAACTGGAGCTCCACCCAAGTGTAAAAACTTTACATTTTGCATTTTACATCTGTCTGAAAAAGAAATGCGATGGTAACTTCAGAGCAGTCTGTAGTTAGTGTTTGGACAGTCACACATTTTTGTTGTTTTGGCCAGCACACTGGGTTTGATGAAACAATCACTATGAGGTTAATGTGGTATTTTAAAAGGGCACCTCCACCGATATTACACATGAAAGTACAGATCTCTGGGAGTACTCCTGTATATTAGGGTTGTAACTTGCAACGGTATGAGATTTCACGGGACAATAACTGTCTCAGAAAATATCACGGTTTCACTCTATGGTATTAAACCGGTATTAAACGATATATACAGTACATATAACAATGGTACATAAAACAATGGTAATCTATTGTGGCTGGTAAAATGTGAACATTTTACACACTAGCCATTTGACCAGTGAACAAAAAAAGTACATTGTGCACCCTGGTTGGGGCTGAAGACTACAAGTTTTAAAAATGACAAAAATCTGGAGGGGTGGCGTTAGAAAGACATGAGGTCACCAGACCTCTGTAGTCGGCTCCTCATCTCTGCTTGAGGCTCGTGGGTCGAGGCTACATCAGCTGTTACGTGCACAACACACCCAAAAATCTCTTACCAAACTAGCCCTCGATTACACATACCACATCCAGCCTGTAATGCCAAGTCAGCAACAACATTTCACAGGAAATGATTCATAAGTTTTTAGTGTAGACACCCCTTCATACAAATACTCACTCACACACACACACACACACACACACACACACACACACACACACACGTTCCCAGGTATGCAGACTTGTTGCAGCAGGATTCAAGGACCCAAGCAATGCCTTGTAATTTTAATCCCAGAATGCAACATTTTTTTATTGCTATTTTCTGAATCACTTTATACATCATCCTTCTTTCTTTGCCCCTATTCTTGGCAGCTTGTGTACTTGAGTGCTTTAGGTTTTTATTTGTCTGTTATTTTGTCTCTGTGTGTTTCTCTTTCAGTTGTGCCTTTTCTCCACATCAGTGATTGAAAAGACTTCTGACATGATATCTCTCTTGTAACCACTGCTTAAACCCTAGACTTATGCAGTCTATGGCTTAAACCATTAGAGAAAATACATTACAGTACACACAGCTAGTTTGAGGGCAAAATTATACAGCTGCTCTTCAGATGTTTTTTTTTTACCACCGTCTGTGTAACACCTAGTGTTGCCAGACAAACCAGATGTTGTTGGTCTATTATGTCAGTAAACAGCAATAAGGCAGTTAGTTGTTGTGGCAGATCACATGGCTCTTCAGTGTGTTCGATAGATTCACCAGCACCAGTCAAGTGATTCAGCACTCATAGAAGGATGCACTATTCATAACTTTGAGTAGTTACATAAACCTGTAAATAATATAAATATTATGTAAGCCTGGAGATTTATTGTTATTATCTGAAGTGGACATTTTTGTAAGTTGGGAAGAAAAACCGTATGCATATTGTTTCTTTTGTTCCTTTAAATCACATCTCTAAATGTCCACATCTTGACCGCATGACACATGACCTGATGCTGCCATTTGCCCACAAGCTTGAAAATGTTGAGTTTCTGATCTGATAATATTGACTTTCAGCAGCTTGCATTACTAGTGATCAACTCTGGCTTATACTGTATTTGCTCAGTTTAGTTATGAGATGACGCAACAGATTGATTAACTGCATTCCACTTTGTGATCGAGCATGCAAAAATGCAAAAAATATAGAGCATGGCTAATTACATAGCAACATTATTGCTGCATTATTTATTAAAGGTGATAAATCACGAACTCTCCTTCAAACCGTCAGGAAAGCAACAGCTCACAAAGTACGACAGTTACCTTGATAGATGAAGGATTAAAATGCTTTTCTTTGCCGTTCTGTCCACTGACTAAAACTCCTTTCTCAATTCATGCATTTATTTATTCTTTTTTCATATGAATCACAACACACACGCCATAACTGCTGCAAGCTCTATGGCCTTCACAATACATGAAGGCCAAATCATGTGGAAAACACGTCTTGTGTTTGTCAAAGACAGCTGCTGTATGTGTGCACCAGGACAAGACGTCCCTGAAAATCTGCAGATGTCACTGTTATGTTGTTATGTTATGTTGTTATGTGTGTGCTGATCAGTCTGTTCATTGACATTTAAGACTGAAAAAAAGAATTAAATATGTCCAAGGCTTAAGCCAATTTGCCACACCCAAGCGCAAGACCCATATCAGATATCAGTTCTCGCCACTTGTGATGCATGTGCCAAGTTTCGTGTGTTTTCGAGCACCCCTAGCCCTTCAAAAATGCATTTAAATGGAAAAATATAAACCATAAATAATAATCCCTTCGGTTTCAATAGGGTCCTCGCACCGCTCGATGCTCAGGCCATAATAATCCCTTAAGATACGGTCATTAAAGGAAAAGCAGAGAGAGAAGAAGAGAGAAGATGAAGACGAGAGGAAGCCTTGTCGCAGTTGTTTTAGTCCTTATGCTGGGAGTTGAGAAATGTTCTGTAGAATCTGCAGTGAATTATATCATTATGCAGACAAATGACAGAAATGGGTGTAGAGTAAATCTCCAAATGGCTGCATTTGAAACAACACACTGATCAGTTTCCATGTCTTGGCCAATAACACTGACTGTTGTTGCCATTTGAGGATTTGCCTGATTACCAAACCCTGATGACAGTTTGATCATCATGCACTTAAATGTTCTTGGAATCATCAGCATGTTTTGCCAGCTGCATAGGATTATGTAATTGTAATTGATTTGATATTTAAATGAGGTTGATTAGTTACTAGTCATTTTGCAGTGGTCTGTCAGCTGTTTGTTGAGTGAAGAGATCTATGTGAGGATGGGATAACATTTCTTTCAGCTGTTACAATTTTATTCCTCAAAATCATTCCAGGTGTTTTTCCAGCCCCTCAGCTAGGGATAAGTGGAATTTTATGGTCCATCCATTCTAACTATGCTTATTATCTTTCTCTCCACTACTCATAGCGGTTGTGTGTTGGTGAGAACTGTCCACAAGTCTTGACTGCATTATGCAGTTGTGTGTGTGTGCGTGTGCATATGTGTGTTGGTTGTTGGAAAGCAGTGTAGGGGGAGTTTACAAGTCTCCTGTGGCATTACGTTTATGATGGTTCCAGTCAGTGAAGGGTTGGCAAGACTGCACCAAAGAAAGAAATATGAGCTCTATACAAAATGAGCCTTATGTTCACACATACACACACCTTGTGTATTAATGTTTGATCGAGGTTATGAATAATTGATGTGTCTTTATTATTTGTCCCTCTGGTGTCCTCTCTCTCTCTCTCTCTCTCTCTCTCTCTCTCTCTCTCTCTCTCTCTCCCTCTCTCTCCCCCCCTCCCCCTTTCTCTCTCTCATTAATCCTGTTTTATGTTTGTCTCTCCCCCAGGACACCGCTGCTTCAGTGAAGTCCTCGTGATTGGATGAAGAGAGGACCACTGACTACCAGTATGGACGTGCTACATCCTGGAGTTTCCCACAATCCTTAGTTCTCTTGTAAGTAGCAACCGTAAAAGGGCTTCTTTCAAGTTGGTATGTTTTTAACATAAAAATAGACTCTTGTTAATACTCCAAGCTTTCAGTGATGGTTGTTCTTCCTGTCATAACTGAAAATATAGCTGTGTTCATTATTTACAAGCGTTGCTATTGGTGTTGTCCATAATAACTATGGGATGGTATTCAGACATGGTAATGGTATGGCATTTGGATCATTTTAGAGCATCTTTTTATTTAAAAAAACAACTAAGCTTTGCTAGGATGCTAGGCTAAGCTAACCCCAATGACTCTAACTCAGGTGGGAAACGGCTTTATTTTTGTTTTGATGTTAAAACTAACTAAACACTTAATATCAAGTCCAAGTAGGCAACACCTTTCTGTGTGCCGTGACCCTTCCACCTGTTACATACCACCTTAGCTTCACTGTTAAACAGAGTAAATATACAAAATACAAAAACACGGCAACATGATCAGCCACTGAATGTACAGAGGACACTGTCCTCTGTACATTCAGCGGCTGATCATGTTGTTCAGTCGATGTTGTACAGCACGAGGAACAATTCGAACACAAATTGATTACTTCTCTGTCAGTCTGGCTTACCGGGTGAACAGTGCCTGGATAAAGCCTTACTTCCTGTGCAGACAGGAAGTCCCTCCCCTTCATGTTCCCGTTCTTAAAGTCCCTTCGCTACGGGAAATAACAACAACCTCCGAGCTATTAATCTACACACTGAAAATGGCAAGTTTTGAAGAAGATTTGGATCATGCAATAAGGCAGGCCTGCTCTGTTTTCAGTGAATGATTGTAAAGATCAACAATGAATATGTTGACATGACTCGCCTCCACATTTTGCAGAAGTACCATCGCTGTATCCAGGGTGTATCGCCGCCCAAGACGTGATTGGTTTAAAGAAATGCAAACAAGGCAGAGAGGTTATTTTTCCCCTACACTGGATCCCGACCTTCCTCCAGCACTGACACAGTGCTGTATATGATTCTTGAATGCCTCTTCTATAATTTCTATGATTTCTATGGTGTCTGGAGTCCCTTCACTGCCTTAGGGCCTGTGTCCACATTGCGTTTTTTTTCCCAATTGTTTCCAATGAGGACAGAGCGTATGCGGCCGCCTAAAGAAAAGATGCTAGACCCAGCATCTTTTTTCAGAGCGCTCTGCCTTTTTTATGCGGCCGCTCCGAGCGCTTCAAGTTGAAAATCTCTGAATTTTTCAGAAAGGCACTCTGTCGTCACTGGCGCTCCTTTTCAGGAAACTGCCACAACAAAGACAGAAAAGCCCGTTTGTGAGAGCAGATCGTCCAGATACTGACTGCTGCTGGTGAGTGTTGGGTTTTTATCACCATACACGTCCTAAGCTTGTTGTTAGCTGTGTAATCAACCCTCTGTTTACATAGCATTTAGCTAGCTAGCTAACGTTAATGTTGTTGTCATAGAAACAGAACAAGCGCTTTTTTGATGAGACGCTGGGATGAAACGCTCCCCAGCGCTTTTCTGCCAGAAAAAAAAACGTTATATGGACACAGGCCCTTACAGTGTTATGTTGTCTCCATAGCAACCAGCTGGGTTCTACATGGATGGATGTGGTCTCCGAGGGCAACCCAAGAAGTACTCAGGATTCTTTACATTCTTCTTCTGATCATTCCTTCACTTTTTTCCCTCCTCTGTGGTGTTCAGATCTGCAGCTGAGTCTACTGAACCCTGAACCGTGACCAGCGCCGGTCTATGACTGACCTCCTGTCAGGTACAACACACACACACACACACACACATGCTGTGTTCAGCATTCAGTTGGAATGAAAACCTCCATACTCACACCTCTTCATGCTGAGTGGTTCCCCATCCAAGCAACAGTAATATCTCTCAGGCCTCATCCACATTACTACGTTTTCATTTTAAAACAGCATCTTAAAACGAAAACGATCTCCGTGCATACAAGTGTTTTAGCACCGTATCAGAAATAATCTCCATCCATATTAAAACGACTGAAGATGCATCTCACATGACCAGTCATGCACACTGGGCATGCGTGTACCGGTGTAAACAGGAAGCAGATTGTCTATTCAGACCATGGATTCCAAGGTTGAAAATCATGGATGTATTATAAGAACTATTAATAATAACAACAACAGAAAATACTACAAAGGAAAGACAGCAATGGTGAAAAGTAAGACCAGAGATTTCTTTGCTTGAAGCGACAGCGATGTGGAACTGTTATTAAAAGTAAGAGACGGTAAAGGCAGCGGAAAACATAGATTGGGAGTTGTTGCAAGGCAAATACAGTGACATATTAGAGCTGCACCAGGAGCAATATCTGTGGGGAAAGGAGTAAGCACACAAGAAAGGCCAAAACAAACCCTGCCTTACTCCTCCTTTCAATACATTCTAGCTTCCCTAACCTGTCTTTGGTTCTCCTAAAACAGCTGAGCATTGTAGTCTAGCAAACATTACTCACACAGGAGTAAACAGTGTATTTATGGGGTACTATTTTCCAGCTGTGGATTTGGTGCGCTAGTAAGTATTTACAGAATCGGGAGGAAAACACTACTATATATACTGCATCAGGATTTGGCTACACAGTCAATACTTATTAATAGTTGTTAGTTGTTTTGGTCTTTTTGTGAGATTTGTTGACGATAAGAAAACAACAGAATATCACCAGAACTTTTAAGAATGTTTTTAATGCATTCAGTAGACTTGAGTTGACCTCTGTCTGATTAAAGCTCTGCTATGATTAATTACATTTCTCTGATTGTGCAAACTAAACCAAAAGAAAAACAGACCCAGGTTGCATCATTGTTTAAATATTAATAGTAATTTTTTGCATGACTGGATATATTTCTTTCCTTCAGCCTTTTGCACCTTATTGATTGTAAACCTGCATATCTGTTCTGCTTTTTTCCTCATGCAGTGAGTCAATCATTAATATTTGTTTACTGGAACTACATCCTAATACACACCACCCGTTTTTGCATTATAATGCAAGAATAGCTGTTCTAAGTAGTAAGTAAGCAATGAGACACCCTTTCTGAAAGCCTACAGTATATTGTGTTCATGTTAACGCATGTGTGGATTTAAACGCTTCCTGTTCCCCATCTCTTCCCCTTTTAGGTGATCTGTCTTGTGCCACGATGATGTCAGTAGATGTGACCAATCGTAACGGCCCAGCTGCCACGCCTCCCACCTCCCTCAGCCTTCGCTCCTCACACAACCAGCTGCTGAGCAGTGACGTCATCAAACAGGGCTCCGCCACACCGCCCAAGTGTCGCAAGAAGTATGCACTTACCAGCATCCAGGCTGCCATGGGCCTCGGAGAAGCAGCGCCATCTTCATCATCACCATCATCCCCCTCGCAGTCTTCAACCCCCAACAATCCCAAACTAGCCAAGAACGGAGTGAACCAGCTTCGTAAAGCCGGCCAGGATCACAACAAAAACACAACCGGCCCCGACTCGACGGACATGGAGTCCGACACTACAGCAGACGACATCAATGTCAACACAGCCGAGGAGGATGACAGTCTCACCAATAATGACCGAGAGGATGACGTCATTGAGCTAGACGTCGAACTGCACTCAGACACTAACACGGGCGCAGAGCCTGAGCAGAAAACGGAATCGGACGTAGACTGCAACGTTAACGGGACTGTGGAGCTCAAACTGAACGGCAACACGACAGATTTGGGCTTTGACTTGAACATTGAGGCAGAGGAGAGCGATGACATCAGCATTCTGTCTGAGAAGGAAATGATGTCAAAGATGAAGATTGAGGAAGACGGAGACGAGGTGGCAGTGGAGGAGCAGGAAGATGAGGAGAAGGAGCCTTTACTGATGATTAAAAGTGAGTCTCCGGTGAAGAACCACAACGTTTCTTCAGGCCTGGAGCTCATCTCTGACCTCCACAACAACCTCAAGCTCTTCAAATCAGGCAAGGACTCTCCGGTGGTGGTGCCTCCTCCTCCCTCCCCACCTAAGCAAGCCAGCCCAGAGGACACGCCCCTGCTCTCTGTGGCCTCCTGCTCCTCCTCGTCCTCCTCCTCTCCAGAGACGAAGAAGGACAGACGGACTGGGGCAAAGACGGACTGCGCGTTGAACCGCATCCAGAATCTGAACCCCAGTGACGAAGAGTTGAGTTGGACCACACTGTCCCAGGAGAGCAACTCCCCAGAGGAGACAGGTATAGACACACACACACACACACACACACACACACACACACACACAGTGTGTGTGCAGCAGAAAGTAAACTTCACACTGATGTTTGGCATAGTCTTCATGTGAGTGTGTGCCAGCTACCCTGGCGTGTGTGTTTTTTTTCTCTCCTGTGTGCGATGTCGTGGTTTTACCGTCCTCTCTGCTGATGACATGTTTCCATTTATGGTGACCAAGTATGTGCGTGTATGCAGAACTCAGACATTGCTGGAACAGAATAACAAACACTCCAGCCTCCAGTAAATCTCCCAGAATCCCTCTGGGACAGGAAGTGACCTTGTAACCTCATGGGTGGTTTAGCAGGCTGGATCAGCTGTGTCCTGTTTCATGCTGTGTCCTGTGCATGTGTGTGTGTGTGTGTGTGTGAGAAGGACTTGCAGGCCTGTCATGAGTTACTCTTTGGCTGTGTCCAAAATCGCATACTATGCACTACATACTCAATATGTATACTATCATTCAACATACTTTTGTGTAAATAAACCGTAGTATGTATCTTTTCGGACGCACTGGGCTGTAATCGCCTCATAACACATAACCATGGTAACCCATGCCGACCTCTGCTCTACCGTCATTGGC
>JAOVVB010250113.1:0-20487 GCA_028570985.1 Heterobranchus longifilis | reverse complement strand
ATAAGTTAATGTTTATTTACAGTGATTAAATGAATTTGTCCTCCACATTTAAGTCATCTGTGCAGTGAAACACACACATATGCACACACTGGTGAAGGGAGCACATTTTCCCTGCGTGGTCAACAGCAACAATTGATGTTAGGTGCCTTGCCCACAGGCATACAGAAGGCTCCAAACACCTTCTGTGTCTTTGCTTCCATCTTTATGACGTTTATCGCTGCTATCTGTCTGCTTGTTTCTAGCCATAACATTCCCCGCACACACATTTTATCACATAGTTTAATCTGAAATGACACAAAAATGAAAAAAGAGTCTGCGTTATGTAAATATTAGTGCTAAAATGCAACTCTTCCTATGATGTAATACATTTTGCATTAACACAGTTAGTTATTCATATTATACAATGACAGTAGTAAGACTCTATAGCACAGTAAAGGCCTCCACCACCCCTCCATTCACATTTCCCCCACCACCCGCCCTCTCCATCCAGACACTTCTGGAAGTTTATACTCTATATTTTACGTCACCTTTTGACACGCTCTCTTATTGCACAGGAAAGACTCAACAGATGACTGGGCACAAGCCTGTTTTTAAGAGTGGACACAGAAACAGGGGAACTGTGGGAGTTTCACCTTCATAAAAGCCAGGCAGGCGGATGTGTCCCAGTTTTATATTTTAGTGTTATGGGAGGGGAACGGAAAGCCCACAGAAGGCTAACGTGTACCTGTGTCATGTCATCTGCCACATGGCATGAATAAAAGCAAAAGAAAACCGACAGTATCATGAACAGTGAGAGAGGAAACAGTGATACCTTTTAACATTGTACACACCACAGGTGTGAGTTCTTTTGTGTATCTGACAGGTGATAGCTCATAAAGCAGACCAGCAGCCAAACAGGTGAGAATTACTAATATTACATGATGTTACATGATGTTATAGATCCGAGAGTTTTCAAAGTGGGAGGCGGGCCAACTCCACTTGGACTTTAACACAAATGACTCTGGACTTCACTTGGACATGAGCCTTCTGACTTGAAAATAGTTGATACCTTCCCTCAAGCCCAAAGATTAAAATTTAAAAAGTGTGCCACGAATCAGTTCATTTCTTGAATCAACTAATGTTAACGCTATTCATTCCCAGTAAGTCGACACTTAATTGTCCAGATCCACTTTGTCTGAACTAATCTGACAGCATCCAGTCAAGTTGCAGCAGAGAACCATGAAAAACTAATGTTATGTTACTGAGAGCCAGTTGGTGAAAATTCTACCAAAGATAACTTTGTTTGAATACAAAAACTATGCGGTGGTCACCCAAAAAACAAATTGGAGTATGCAAAACATTTAAATGTTAAAATGGTATTACATTTGGTGAAAAGTGCATTCTGACTGGATTTGGGACTTGAGTGCAAAGACTTGAGATTTACTTGTGACTTGCAAAAACACTGACTTGGCTGTTGGTCCTTGCTTGTATCTAACTAAAAGATTATTTTTGGCGGCTTTTCTGCCTTTATGCGATAGTACAGCCTAAGATTGACAGGAAAAGGGGGAGGGAGGGGGATGACACATAGTAAAAGGCCACAGGCAGGGTTCAGACTCGAACACGGGTCACTGCAAGGACTACATGGGGCTCACGCTCTACAGAGGTCGATCCATAAAGTTGTATTGTATTCCTAAAAATGGAAACACTTCTCACAACCTGAAAAAGTGGTGCTCTTGAAAAACACATAGATTAGTTCAGGAAAATACTTTTTTTTCTGCCATTTGTGAACTTCTCAAATATGAAATTGGTCGTATATTGCTCCACAGTAACAGCTCCACTGACATTCACTGGCACGCACCTGGTTGTGTCATTTCCTGTCAGCACAAAAATGTACAATATAAATCTATTGTACATTAACCTCCAAAACAGTGCCCTATAAAAATGACTACTTAGTGTATACTTTATAGTATTGGCATGCAGTATGGAAGTGGGACTGGCACAATGTCAGAGTGTTATGAGTGTTTGATCTTCATTGTACAGGGCTCATTAGGAAATGCTTGTGTAAGAGAAGCTGTTTTCCATTATATATGGTGTATAGCAAAAAACACTGAGGGTGCAAGTCTTTCAAAAAGCCTCATGGGTCACATGGGATGGCCCCTGAGGATGTGACGGACATGATGACCTTGGAAAGCAGATTGAAGACCGCTGGCAGTTGTAAATCATGAGGATGCCTTTGGGCTGTTCCAGGCTAAAACTTTTCTGAGAGAAAATAGCTCCATTATTTAAGAGAAAATTCCACCTACTGTGCCATTTAACTGTAGTATTTACTTCTTTTAAAACACACTTTAAAGGAGAAGAATGCCAGAAAACATTTAAAAAGTTGGAGGATAACCATAATATTTGTGTTGTGAAGCCGTCTATTAGGGGTTATGATTGATGGTAACGCGTCTTTAAGATCCACCCTTCTCACTTTTACCCCAGGCGGGTGAGGTTAAGTAGCTCCCCGTGGATTCTCAGTTGAGGGGCAGACAGACAGGATGATAATCTCGGTAAAGGATGGAGAAGATTCGAGGCTGCCTGTGTTATGAGAGGAATGTCTGCTGCCTCACCAGCGTGACCCTGCTGTAGGCTCCGTGCATGTCTACATGTTGTTGTAATGTACTGTATGTTGAAGCAGCTACACATGTAAAACATTTCTCTCTGACAGGTCAGGACAAGATGAATATATCAGCTGCCTGACAGCAAGCCTCGCTATTTATCATTACAAGCCTTTAATAAACCTCACCGAAAGCAATTATTGTCATCACTCTTCTGTTCAACAGACTCATTGATTTTCGCTTTACATCTCAATGACCCTGTCATGGAAGAAGTGTTCAGATCCTTTACAAGGTCAAAGCAGCGATACTAAAATACTACAAGTAAAAGACATACATGTGTTATCAGGAAAATACATATTAAGTATCAAAAGAAAATGTTACATTATTGTATTTATGATATTATTAGGCAACATTCCAATGTAACTGTGGGGCTCATTTTAACTATACTGGTGGGTGTTCCTGTAACAGTGCATCATATTTTATAAAATTATGCTATGATTTATATGTAAAAATCTTTTATGAAAATCTGGACATTTTTTGGCTTTTTCATTTGTCGATCATTTTGGCTCTGTTAATGCATGCGGCATACATTTTGGCAAGGGTGTGAGGTAACATTCAAAACTTTGGAATTTCAACCTCAGCTCCTATAATAAGTCTATAATAAATTGTGTAGCCAAAATACAGATAAGCAGACCCTTAAGGATAAAAATGTTCCCATTGAAACACACTAAAACCACATGTTTTGATCATAAGGCCATTAGCATGAATCAATGCTTTCTATTATATGAGGCTTTCAATCTAAGCCCTGCCTTCAAAAAATGTGTTTTTACTTTTTCACAAGATTAAGCCATTTTTTCTGCCCTGTGAGGCACATGCTATGTTCCTGGTTTCCAGTAGCGACATTGCTGCTGTATGACTATGGAGCACTGCCGTATTTAATGCAGTGCATCAAAATCATTGTTGTTGCTAATCATTGACATATCCCAGAGCATTTATAGTATACAGAAAATAATTATAATGTAAACTAATTTAAAGGGTTAAAATTCTGAAAATGAATGAATATTTGGCAGTTATGATCAGGACTGAAATTGAAATATTAACTCAGTGAAAGTGGAAAATAATATTAATATATAGTATTTTATAGCCATTTTAATAAGGGGACAAGGCAACAAAAGGGATTTTTTTTTTTAAATCTGACCGCACAAAAAATACAAATGCACAAAAATAAATGTTGTTGCTAATCATTATCATTAATACTTATTATATGCCAGACTGTGAAAAAATACACAAGCATAAAATAGAAAATACTCAAATAAAGTAAAGCATTGTACATGTGCTGTCAGAAGACACTGGTGTTTTTCTGTCACTGATACCAATATCTTGATGATTGTACTTCCCCTCTCTTGTGAATGTACAATGGGTGGTTGCAGGTGGCATATCCCCTGCTTGGCGCTGGCATGTAACCATGTGTGAAATTGCAGTTTGTTTCTGTTTATGAATGCAGAGAATTATGACCAAACTAACAGCATTACATCACATTACTGACAGACTATGGAGGCTGATCTGTCAATGTGACAAAATCATAAGAGGATTTGTGATACAACACCTGAAAAATCCTCATTACATGCAATCAGCTGGTAAACCCCTAATGTCCTGATACTCAAACCTCTGACGAGCTCTAGACACACTAGGCCTATATTTAAAACAAGAAATTATTTGACCTGACCCCAAATTAGAATTTTCTCAAGGAAAAAAAAATCATATATCTTAGCAATATCAAAATCAACATTGCATGTGCAATCTACACCCAACTGTGCAATATAAATATATATAGGCTATATAAATATTACATCTGTGCAATATTTGAGTACTCTGCATTATTTGAATACTGTATATTCAACCTTTCAGTATGTTTAGCCTACTGTCATATATGTTCTTACTGTTTACTAGTTTCTTTCTACTGTCCATTTGTTTTCCACTGTTTACATATGAAATTAGGCATTTTTAGATTTTTATACTGACACTTTTGTATTGCACTATCCATTTGCTGCTGTAGCACTGCAAATTTCCCAGCTGTGGGACTAATAAAGGATTCTCTTATCTTATTTTAGGTGTGTTGATTCAAGGAGACGTTTTTAATTTATAAAAGAAAGTGGGGGGATATTGCCACCTAGTGGTTAAATTGGATTTAGTTTGAAAGAAGGGTGATTTAGATTTTTCTTTTTTCTTTTTTTAATGACTCTATTAAGAACAATGCCGTAATTCAGAGTGCAGGAATTACATTATTTATTAATATAAAAATGGTTGGGATTTTAGAAAAAGTAAATACATACTCTCATATTGTATATTTTGTCCTGGCTTCAGAGTTTTCACATAGGCTGCTTGTTCTGTCAGCTGGAGGATAACCTCTGAGCAGTACACCAGGTTCAAACACACTTGCAGATTACCACACAACTCCACCCATACAGTTGCAAACTTGCATATTCATCATTCATTCATCTGGCCCAGCATGCACACCCCACTGCTGTCTGTTTGTTGAACCTCTGCATAGAAATAATTTCTATTTCTATGGTTGACTGTTTTATATTGCAGCAACAGGGTAGCAAAAACTGCCTTGTTAAATTATTTCAGAGCAAAAAAACAAACAAACAAACAAACAAACAAACAAACAAACAAACAAAAAAACAACAGGAAACAAACTGAGAAAGGGGCCACCCACTTCCGATTACAATTGAGCTTCGGTTTGAGCAAACCCCTAAAACCCCCAACTTCTCCAGTGGAGAGTTAACCTAGCAGATTTTGCTTCACCTGTAATCACCGCTGATCTATCACACCTGTTTGTGTTTGTGTTTGTGTCTGTGTAACGTTACAGGGAAACAACGGTACGTTCAATTGCATATTTATTAGTTTGTATGTTACTTTGCTAAAATTAGGATGGGTCACGGGTGTGTCATTTGGCAAAATGTCATTAAAAATGTATTCAGATATATTTCTGTTTTGTTGCTAAACAGGGTGCAGTTGTTATTTCGCCACACTACACCATACTACTATGATGAACGAAGCTACAGGTAGCTTGCTAACGCTAACAGCTTTAGCATTGAGTTACCCAGCTAACTAACGCTAGCTCAGTCAGTTTTTCACAATACGAGTGTACACAATATTTTTTTAGATGCTATTTTTAAGGATATGGCTTGACGGCCAGTTTATTTCTCACGAGAGTTTCAGTCTAGCAGTGCTAACTCTACTTTCACTGTTTTCATTGAAAGCTAGCGCTAATGAATGACATGCTAACGCTAATGAATGACTTTCGCTAATTAGCAACAGCGTGTGCTCGCACTTTTTTTTATAGTTCGGTTTGCTGTCAGCCACGTTATCAAGACCAAAATACTCATAAATAATATTAATATTTAGAGAAGTGAGCTTTGAATACAGTAGTGTGACGCTTATTTGTATCGTCCCTTCGATAGCTCAGTTGGTAGAGCGGAGGACTGTAGTGGCTAAACAGCTGAAATCCTTAGGTCGCTGGTTCGAATCCGGCTCGAAGGAGACATGTATTTTTCTCATTTTCTGTTTTCCCCCTTCAAATCTATAGCGCCATCTATTTTTTTGTTAGCTTGTTTTGCTTGCCATTCTGGTCTTAGGCTTAGGTTAAAGTTAGAAAGTGTTTTTTTTGCAGTAACATAGATAGATAGATAGATAGATAGATAGATAACGATGACAGCAGGTATCAGAATCAGAATCAGAATCAGAAATTGTTTATTGCCAAGTATGCGAGTATACAAGTATAGAAGCATACAAGGAATTTTCTTTGGTGTATCGGTGCATACACAAAACACAAAAGCAAACACAGAGTAAATAAAAAATAAAAAGTAAAAACAGTAGGTACCATGTAAATAAAAATAAAAACAGTAGGTACCATAACATCGAACAGTGCGTATATGTGTATGTAGCCTATGACACTAAAATAAATAAGCATGAATAAGCAGAAAGACTAGTGAATGGATAAGTGGGCTTATTGACTGATAGTCTGCTTGTAAATAAGGTGCAAGATGAAGGCATAAGGGGTTGAATATTAATAACTTCTAGATACAGTCAAAAATACTAAGTGTGCAAAGTCAGGCTGCCACAAGCAAAGTGCTATCTTAAATCTATTAGAAAAGCAATTGCATGCTTGGTATGCCATCTAAGCACATTTAGATGTAAGTTATGGTATGTATGGTGCATAAATGTTTTGTCATAAACGAAAGACATAAACAGGGGCCAAACTGTTGGCAACGTTTTTGCAGTTAACATTGATTCATCTCTGCTTAATCAGGAAGTACTGGAATTTAGCCTATGATTGTGGTTTGTATATAAACACATTTTTGCATTTAATTCAATGATAAGCTTCTGAAAGTCAATTCAGAACTTGTTCAGTTAGGCTAAGCACACAATGACAAAGGCTTTATTGTTGAGCTATTTTCAGCAGACTTCTGCCCCTTGTGCTACTATCTGTGATGAGCTGTTTGTGTAACCTTTGAATTTGTTGACCAATGCTGCCTTTGCAGGTCTGTGACATACCACTTTATCTTCCTGAGGTTTTTCATCACAGCACCTCACGGTGGCAGAGTGGCTTCTCAGCCAGACAGGTAGGTGCTGTTTAACTTGACTAGGAAGTTTCTGTTAAACTCACTTCCCCAATGTTCAGCACAAACAGAGAACAAAAGCAGTCTGAATGTAAACCCAAGAACAAATTCCTCTCTGTGTGTGATGAGTGTGTATGTAATTTTGATCCTGCAACACAATTAAATAGCTATTGGCAACCAAATATGCTCCAGGTGAACCAGGTGAAGGCCTTGTAATTCCTTAATTATTTAATCATTCTTCATAGTTTGCTAATCTCATACTAAACAAAAGCTTCAACTTTAATTGGCTGTTAACTCATTTATGAATGTATATTTTATTTGACCTTCCCATCACAGATAATCAGTCAACAGAAAATCTGCAACTATTTTGACTATGAATCAATTATTTCCAGTCATTTTTTAAGCAAAAGTGCCAAATATTTTTGGTTCCAGTCTCATATGTGAAGATTTGATTATTTTCGATTTCATATATTATAGTAAACTTAATTCCTTTTAGTTTTAATGTGATTGTCTGATAAAACCTCACTGCGGGTGCTGGTAAATTATAGTGGTATTTTTTCCAGGTATTTCTGACATTAATTCATTTTGAAATGTATCAGCAGATTAATAGAAAATTAAAATAATTTTTGGTGGCAGTCCTACTGATGACGCACTGCACATGCAGTACTAATGCTCATACTTAAAATGTATAACCTACAAAGTAAATAATGTTATGACTTATAGTCATAAACCTAACCTTATTTCCTAAAACTCTTTTTGGCTTTCAGCCGGACACCATCAGGAGTTTCAGGTCAAATCATTTCATAGTACACTGCATGAATTTCCAGCCCCATGAACGCCTGCAAACCTCATTAAAAACCTATTGTTATACGATAGCTCACTTACATTAGATACATTTATAAAATTATACTTGCTGTGCTTTTGAACAATTTTTTTATATTTGTTTTCTGTAATTAAAAAATAAAGAGTTGATGATTTTATGGCACATAGGTGTCACATGGTAATATTACCCCGTGGTGGAAAAAGTACTCATATCTTTTACTTAAGTAAAAATAGCAATAGGCCTGTCACTCTGTGAAAATACTCTTATTACAAGTAAAAATCCTACATTCAAGATTTCACTTAAGTAAAATTACAAAAGTATTAACTAACCTTGATAGGAGATACAGTATATCACTATACTGCTATTGCAACTACTACTACTACTACTACGACTACTACTACTACTACTACTTACTACTATTATCAGTACAGTAACCACAAAAATGTCTAGACATTAAGAGGAATAGTGAGCAGAAAGCAGGAATGCAGCTTTAAACGTTGTTTTTTATTGTTGTGTTGTCTAAGATGGAAATCTACAGATGACAATCATTTAAGATTTCATAATTATACCAGAAAAAACATTTAATCATAGCAATGCTACATCATTGAAACTATTTGATATGAAAATGGTACAATGGCTGAGGTAGTCATGTGGCAATAAAAACTAAATTAGGCACAACAAAGGTTTAGATAAATACAACTCTAGCTATACGCAAGTTATACGCAAGTTCAACAGCCAATAATTACGAGAGAAATACCCAATTCTTAAGTTACCAAGATATGCTCAAGGATTAAAAATGTCATAAATCAAAGTATGAATTTATTCTACAAGGGTCAAAACAACATTGCATCTTCAAATCAAGCTTTGATATACAATCAAACATTTGGGGTCGTTTTCATTCAAATCGACAAAAGTCTCAATGAATGGTGTTTTAAATTTTAGTTATTGCAAAAATAACAGAAATTGGACATGTTTTCACTCGTGACGACACCGCTTCCTCGGTGATGCTGGAGGATCCAGAGAGAAGGCAGTAGGAGAGATGGGACGGGACTCGGGGATATACTCTGTCTGATACTTGTCGATATACGGTTTGGCCACATTCCACACCTGAGTTGAAAATATAAACATGTTATTTAAACATTACTATTTTTCCTTTTAATTTCCACCTCTGTGGAGCTTACATGTGCTTATAGATTGGACACATTTTTACAGCCAGCGTAAGAATTAAAGAGACAGTTCAGCCCAAATAAAAAAAAAAAAACATCTGAAAAACCGCCAACCGTATCACCACACAGAGTAACCAGGTCATGATTTCTGGAAAGAGACATTACTGTTGACTTTTTCAGATGTTTTTGGGGGGGGGGGGATTTTGCCAACCGCATCACCACACAGAGTAACCAGGTCATGATTTTTGGAAAGAGACATTGCTGTTGACTTTTTCAGATGTTTTTTTTTTTTTAATTTTGTCAAACGTATCACCGGGAGTAACCTGGTTCTGGAAAGAGACATTGTTGTTGAGTTTTTCAAATGTATTTTTGGTGCTTTGAGCACCACAAGCCGAGTGCCATCTAGTTCCATTATATTCGAGAGAAAGCAGACATCTCTACATCCGATATCTCCAGCGCTCGGCAACTCACACCAAAACAATCGAGACTGATAAATAGCACTACGGGTGAGAGGGAAAACGTGTATTTTTCATTTCGGGGTGAACTGTCCCTTTTTAACATCGCTTCCTCCATAAGATTTGTCACTTGCCTTCTGGTCAATTAGAAGACGGTGAACGGCTTCAATGTCTGGAGACATGAATCTGTCTTTAATCCACGGTCTGTTAATGGCAGAATAGTTGAGAGTATGAGAGAGTCAGAAGTGGAACAGTGGATAAATATTAACTATCCTGTACATCATTTCAGTGGACTGAAAGACGTGTACCTTGGCCACATCTGTTTGACTTACTTGACCACACTGCGCACAAGTTCATAGACCTTCTCCAGTGGAGTGGTGGTACGAAGTGGGCGGAGGAACTCAATACCCTGACAGGCTGCCAGCAGCTCTATAGCAAGAACTGAGCACAGAAAGCATCCATTAGATTTGACAAAATGCTTTTTTGAGTTGATTTGCAAAAGAATAGTATTTTTAAAAAATGTCTTATTTAGGTAAGTCCTCTTTTTAATAGTAATTATTTCAGTCACAGAAGTAGAACGTTACACAACTTCTGACGCCACTGTTTTTTTCCAGTGTTAAATTACAATCCTGTGTTTGCAGTAAGGTTGGTGCACTGCACACTGAACACTGTAGAGTGAATTATTATACAATGGTGTGACATTACATTGAATAATGTAGGAATATCAAATCACAAATGGAGCTTTAGAAAAGTCATAAATGTTCTGAACTATGTGTTCCTTAAGGAGAGATTATGGAGCCCATTAAAGATGCTTCAATTCATCCAATCCTTTAAATAGTTTTGCAATGGATGTCACATAAATTAGATAATATATGTCCATGTAGAACAGCCACTGCGTTTAACAAAACTCACAATATTTTCCAATACCATTAAAGATCCACTATATTTTCTAACAGTCAGAAACAGACATAGATTGAAAGTAGGGCTGGACAATATAAATATATTAATATTGTGATATGAGACTAGATATTGTCTCAGATTTTGGATAACGGAGATGGTTCCTGCTTTTAAAGGCTGCATTACAGTAATGTTATGTAATTTTCATAATTTACCAGACTGCTCTAGCTGTTCTATTATTTGCCTTTACCCACCTCATCATTATATTCACATTACTGATGATTATTTATCAAAAATCTCATTGTGTAAGTATTTTCTGAAAGCACCAATAGTCAACCCTACAATATCTTGTCGATATCAAGGGATTTGGTCAAAATATTGTGATATTTGATTTTCTACATATTGCCCAGTCCTAGTTGAAAGCCCTCTGTACTCTTTACATCTGTTTATCTTTGCTTTTCAGTTTATTCCAACACATATTGCAACTACTATTATATCTTTTTCCACAAAAAAACATGAAGAGGAGAAATGTAGCTAGAGAGGCATTGATTTAGTTGTTCTTTTTAACTTGTACTTTTTATAGTCAACCACTATATCCACTCAATGCGCTTTGATTTACAACCATGTACATGTTTGCTGATGCACTTTTATCCACAGTTGGTGTACACTGGCATGATTTTCAACACGGTTAACTTTGCACTTTTTTGTGGCAGAGGCACCAGGATTTGGACGTTGTTTTCAAAGCTTACTTATGTTATGTGGTTATCTTTTTAAAAAACTACTGATGCTAATGACCTTTGAACTTTCTACAACTGAACTATGTAGCAGCCTGTGTAACTGAATTTGTTACCATTTTTCCTTTGGTGTTTCAGTCATTCTGGCCTTTTGACATATTAGTTTATTTGATGTCTGTGTCAAATAATTTCACTGAAGTCTTGGAGTCCCTACATTAGATTACATTTGTTTTTTTTGTTTTTTTTTAATATTAATAGTTGCAATAATCCAATCATACCTGGATTTTCAAAAGCCTTACCTTGCTCCACATGCTCTATGACTCTCAGGGCCTTCCTAGCAGCCCAGCCTCCCATGGACACATGGTCCTCTGTGGCAGCACTGGTGGACAAGGAGTCCACAGACGATGGATGACACAAAACTTTATTCTCTGAAACTGGACCGTACAAAAATAAAGATGAGAGTTAAAGTTCATGCTAAAACATTGATTAAAATATCTTTTTGTTTCAAATATTCTACCTGAAATTCATCATTCAATATTAGGGCCTATTTAATAAACTAACATATAATTCACTTTACTGATGTTAATGCTACATTTATTTCTCTTTTTTGCACACTAACCCAAGGCAGCAGCGGTGCAATGAGCGATCATGAAGCCCGAGTTGAGCCCTCCCTCGTTGACGAGGAACGCAGGCAGCTCACTCAGAGACGGGTTACACAACCTTTCAATCCTCCTCTCACTGATGGAGGCCAGCTCATGGACTGCAATGGCTAAAAAGTCTAGAGCCTAGAAGAAAGGAAAGGGTAATGAAAGAGAGGAGAACAAAATCCTCAACAAATACCAAAAAGAAAAATGTTTTATGAGGCACAAACATACATACCTTAGCTGGGTATTCGCCGTGGAAATTCCCACCTGAAATGGTCTCACCTCTTTCCGCAAATACCATCTTGTACAGCCGTTAAGAAAAATAAGTCACCTGATTTCCAATAAAATCTAGTGTATAATTTGTGGCAGAACCTAGAATGTGTGGTTGAACCAATTTACAATTTTGAGTGAAGAGAAAAATGTGGCAAATCTAGATTCATGTAACAGTCTTAGTGTTCTCATTTTAATGCAGAGGAAGGATACAGGATTGTCAGTGGCACTGTTGATTTCTGTATTGATGATGTTCCGGACAAATTTTATTGTGTCATTGGTGACTCCATGAACCTGCATACAGAAACGAAAAGGTATGCTCCAAAACAACTGAACAACACTTTAAGCACAGTCCTACTCTAATTCCAAAAATCTGCATGCTTTGCTTCAGGACTTTCACTCATATGGGATCTACCACAAGAAAATCCACCACACTACTTTTTCCTTTTCCAAATTGAACGTGTAAGGATCAAGGGTGTACTACTGTAAAGTCCTGAGGGAGTAACTTGTGATTTTAGGATGTCTAAATAAATATGACTTGACTTGAGGTTACCTGAGGACAGCATCGCATGGTGTAGGCATCCTGGACTCTGTCACAGAACCGGTGGCTCTCTGGAAAAACATACCAACGCCAGATGACACACCACATGTTTAAGGGTGCAATGCAGGCATAATATTACCAAAAGCTATACTTTATTAGTCCATCTGAGGAAATACACCCTCTGCATTTGAACTATTTGAAGTATTTATGAGTTGTGGGCAGCCACAGTACAGTGCTCCAGCTCTAAAACCAGTACCTTGATCAAGCACAGTGGTAAAAATATTCCTTACAGATGTTTGTGTTTTGGTTGGGAGGAAACTACTACAAATATGGCAGTACTTTAACTCCAAACTCCACACATTGTGGCCCTGTAAGCCATAGATAGATATGAACTAGGGTGACCATATTTTCAAACCCCCAAACGGGGACCCTAAAGTATAATGTATGTGCTTATGCATGCACTATAAGCATTTTCATCAGGATGGGGGACAATTATTTCAGCGTTTGGCAAACATTGCACCTTTTATCACCATGGACATAAACGCAGCATTTTCGTTGCTTTTTTTTTTTTTTTACAAAGAAAGGAGTAAGCCTCCTGGAGCGCTTTAATAAATGTCAGACTTTCTCTTTGGCATCACAGCTAACTGTGAGCATACTGACAGGTTCTGTCAGAAAGAGGCTAGCAACAGCCTTGACAATGACACATTGATTCACACACATACAGACAAATCAGTGTTGAATTCAGCCGCATGGTGCATGTTTTTATATTGGGTTAGGTAATAATGACTGTGACAGAACATGATAAATATGTCTATGTCAGCACCGAAAACAAGTATAATTATAAACTGGGACAAAGAATGTTGAAAACCAGGACATTTTAGTGTTTTACAGATATTTGTCGGGACTTGGGACATCCAGCTTGAAACCGGGACAATCTAGCACAAACCGGGACATCTGGTCACTGTAGTTTGAACACAGGACACACTTTTTGGTGTGAGGCAACAGTGCTGCCCCTAAGTGTATTACAGTAACTCTGCATGACTATTATATAATGTTGTGTTACTTGTCTGTTTTAGAATATGGGCCTGTCCTCTGACCTGCAATCTGGGATGGATGGTGATCAGAGTCCAGCAGCGAGCGGAAGCGCAGGGCCACCTCGATCTGTCCTGGGTGGGGCCGCAGCATATGGATTTCTGCAGGAGGAGACCAGAAAATGAGGAAGCGCGGAACAGCTACAGAATCTAGAAGTTTGAGGTAAATTATTTCCATCTAGTTTGGGGATTTTGTTCACTACTGCTGCAGCTCACCACTGTCAAAGGCCTTGGTGGTTCCCTTTAGCACCTCCAGGGTCAGAGCAGCAATGATGTCTGCCTGCTGAGCAATCGCCTGGGCTCGCTCCACGGCCTCCGCCCCCAGAGAGGTGATCATCTGGGTACCGTTGATCAGAGCAAGACCCTATGAGGCAAAGTTTTGAGAGTGAAAGGGAGGCATTTTCCACTTAAAAAGAATACTTCACCTCCAAAATCATCTTCATCATTTGTATATCAATTACTGTGTTACCTTGACTTGTTTTAAATAGTAAGGTTTTTAGCAATAATGCATGTGTTTGGGAAGTACAGAGCATCCAACTGGATAAGTGAGACTTGGGTTATACTGCACGAGTTGTGTGCAAGTTTGTAAACAGATGTTTTGATATAGTTTTGCTGCTGTTAATTCATCAGGAATTTTCTCCGTATTTGGATTCTTTGTTCACTGTGTGAGTTTCCTTCATGAATTTAAGGTAACACAGGGTGAGTAATTGATATACAAATGGATCATTTTAGGGGTGAAGTATATTCCTTAAGAAGCTTCTAGGAAAATGCAATGCAGTGTGCACAGTTGTATAATTGTAAATATAAACCCTGATATTGTTCTTCTAAATTCTGTACCTGGGGAGAAAGTACAATGCATACCGAGTGAACCCTGGGTCAGGTCCTTTAGTGCAGGCAAATCTGAGAGAGCATGGTTGTTTTAAACATTACCTCTTTAGGCTTTAGTGATACTGGCTTCAGTCCATGTGCCTCCAGGACCTGGCCAGAGATGAAAGGAGAAAAAACATGTAAAAGGTCAAGGGTCATCAAAAAGCAAACATGTTTTCCGATTGGACCTTGCAACCCGTCACTCTTACAATCAGAGGGCACATTTCCTGCAGCATTAAGCAAGTTATTGTTGTACAGCCATGGAAAAGTCATTATGACAGTTCTTACATATTTGGCATCTGCCCATCCGCTTTTGGGAGACCACATTTTGCCCTCTCCCATCAGCCCCAGGGCCAGGTGAGAAAGGGGTGCCAGGTCTCCACTAGCACCCACAGTTCCCTTCTCTGGGACGAAGGAAAGGCAGGAAGCTGCAGAGATGAAGATTAGTCATATGACCATCAGCTTCCCCAATACTGATCCCTAAAGGAAATTATCAGCAGTCGACTGAAGCTGATATCCCAGGACAGATAAGCTAAAATAAGGCTGGTGGCCTACCGTTGAAGGCTTGGATCATAGCATGAAGGGTTTCCAGAGAAATTCCACTGTGCCCTTTGGCCAGAACATTGATCCTCAGAGCAAGCAGCATGCGGGTCCTTTCTGGGCTTAGCGGGTTTCCCACACCTACACACCATATAACAAAACATTGATGGTGCTGATACAAATAAGCAAACAACTAAAACACTTTGTGAGAGCGCAGAATATCTTGAAATTTTAAATTCTAGGAAAGTAATTGAGCTTTACAGAGAGCTTTATTACCTGCTGAGTGTGACCGCACCAAGTTCTCCTGCAGCTCTCTGTGGAACAAGCACACATCAGCACATAAAAACAGCTAATTCTCCAACAGAAGATCTAAAGTTGACAAAGATAAGTGAGAGTAAAATATTGTCTTTACTTGAGCTTGCTGACAGGAATGACCGTTCTGGCAAATTTGCCAAAACCTGTTGTGATTCCATAGACAACTGGAGGAACAGAGAGAGAGAGATAGAGAGAACTCAATACATGGGATCACTAATTTCTGAAATACTGTATTTTTGCATTTTCATTTTACATTAAGATCAATGCATTAATGAGGTATTTATTCTTAAATGCATCCTAACCTTTGTTTTCTTTGACAATGGTGTCCAAAAGCTCTCTGGATTGCACAACTTTTTTTTCTGCCTCAAGAGTCAGCTGAAAACGTTGGTAAAGGGAATGATCACATTAGGTCAACAATTACACAAACCAGCCATGACAAAAAATACAATTTGTTGATCATTACCTTTATCTTGTAGAGTCCCCTTCCTAAGTTAACCAGATCTGTCGATGACAGGCTGTTGCCATCCAAGGAAATGTACTGCACAGAGAGAGCCGTGTTACACGGAAGTAATATATCTATCTATAGATCTATATATATATATATATAGTATGTATGTTTTCAATTTTAATAGAGAGTTAATACGTACCTCTCCGGGTTCTTTGTATGCTGCTGTGCTATTTCACATACTTTAATTAAGGATAACATTCAGCAAAGTACAATGTTTCCCTATTTTGTGCTATTTTTTTAAAGTAATGATAAAAACCTCCAGTTATTAAACACCCTATGTTATTAAATACACTGTATGACTATGATTAGATTTATTTAATTCTTTCAAAAGTCAGTGTTACCCACAACTGAAATCAATGTAATGACATAAACAAGAAAATCTGGTTTAATACATACGTTTGATTACCAATTACAGTACCCTCTGTAATTAATATGACACAAATATTTAACAAGTGAAAGGATACATGTGAGAAACTCCAGGCTCACACGGGATAAAGTCAGGAGACATGGTGTCACCTTCAATGGCTGCAAGTACAGGGTAATAACACACATTGTACACATTTCCTCTTATTGGTAAATAAACGTAATTACATTTAATGTCTCGTATCGTCAGTAGGCTACATAACGAACCATTCACAATTGCGCACAACTAGTCACCCAAATGTGATGCACACATTTCTTATATTTTAAATGAATAGGCTACTGTCATTACCGAGCTCGACAAAGTCATTATCCTCCAGTACATCCTCGACAGTGTCATCTGCGTCCAACAACCCCAAACCCTGGCACCTGCGCACAACAAAACGAGTGTCCTTTACAGCCGTAATGCCGCCGTTGTCTGGTTTGTTCTTTATGTAACGTTTAAGAGCTTCGTGTCCGAGCCACTGGATGGTGTTAGTAGTATCCCGACAGGGCACTGCCAGCCACTCATCTCGAATGTGAACCGTAAAACAAGGCATTGTGCTTCTGCGGGGCTCTGCTGCAATGAGCGCTGATCGCCGCTCCGCAAGGTACCACCTTCAACCACCTAAAGTTCAGCCGCCAATCAGACGCACTGCTCGGGAGCCACGCCTCGCCGGTGTCACACCTCTGGGGACCACTGACCTCCACAGGACGGCCACATAGATGTTTGGACATATTGACCCAAATGCGTTCACGTGATTTAACCACAGAAACGCACCGGCGGCGAAAAACATGGAAGCGTTCAGGTGTTTGAAGGAGGAGTTTTAGTTAAAAGTCAGTGTATAGTTTGCCATGAAAAGGTCATGGTATAGTATGCCATATCAATGCATCAGAAAATATATTATAGTATGCCATAAAACAATTCATGAAAAAAGTCATAGTATGTCATAACAAATACCATAAAAAAGTAAGAGTAGGCCTATAGTATGTTGGGGAAAAAGTCATATTATTCTATATCGAAAAAGTCACAATATACTATGTTGAAAGAAAGACGTTAAAAAGTCGTTGTATAGTATGTTGAAAAAAGTGACAAAAAGTCATATTGTAGTATGTCAAAAAAAAGTTTAAAAGTTACAGTATAGTATGTTGAAGAAAAATTCAAAGTGTAATATGTCGAGAAAAGGCATAGTATAGTGAGTAAAAAAAACGTAAATGTCATAGAATAGTGTGATCAAAGTTTTTTGAAAAAAATCATAGTATATACTAGTTTAGTGTGCCAAAGAAGTAGTAGTATAGGATGTGGGGAAAGAAATGAAAAAAAGTCACATTTGAGTATGTTGAGAAAAATGTTAAAAAGTTATAATATAATATGTAGAAAAAAGGGGGAAAAAGTCATAGTATACCATGTTGAATGAAAGTGAAAAAGTCATGTATAGTATGTTGAAATACTATAGTATATCGAAAAAAAGTCAAAGTATAGTATGCTGAAAAAGTCATAGTATAGTGTTTAAAAGGTGAAAAAAACCTATAGTGAAAAAAAATCATAGTTTAGTATATCAAAGAAAAGTGCAAAAAGTCATAGTATAGCATGTCAAAAAGGTGGAAAAAAAAACTATAGTGTATATGTAAAAAGTCATAGCATAGGATGATGAAAGAAAATGTGAACAAAGTCATAGTATAGTATGTTTTTTAAAAAGTGAAAAGAGTCATAGTGTATTATGCCGGAAAAAACTAAAAAATGTCATAGTGTAATGTTGAAAAATGTTATAATATAGTATGTCGTGAAAAAAGTTAAGAAAGTAATAGTATAGTATGTCATAAAAAATCATAGTACAGTATGTCGAAAAAAGTCTGAGTATAGTATGTTGAAAAAACTTGAAAAAAGTCATCGTACAGTATGTCGAATGAAAGTGAAAAAAATAATAGAATAGTATGACAAAAAGTAAAGGAAGTCATAGTATAGTATGTCGAAAAAAGATTTAAAAAAAGTTGCATAGTATGTCGAAAAAAGTGAAAAAAAATCATACTATAGTATGTCAAACAAATCATAGTATAGTATGTTGACAAAACATCATATGTTGAATTAAGTGAAAAAAAAAAATGTCATGGTATAGTGTGTCAAAAACGTTTTTAAAAAAACATCATAGTATAGTAAGTAGATAAAATTGGAAAAATGTCAAAAATGCAGAAAATACCTCATATTGTACAATGTTGTGATAGTGTCTCGTCAAAAATAAATCAAAAACGCCATAGTAAAGTATGTCGTCAAAAATCCCCGCAAAAATTTTTTTTTGCAAAAATGCCAAAATGCATCATATTATAATATGGTGTCTAAAAAATAAATAAAAAATGCCATAGTATAGTATATCATCAAAAATCCCAACAAAACATCATAGTATACAAATTTTGCTGCAAAAATGCAGAAAATGCATCATATTATAGTATGTTGTCAAAAGAGCCACAAATACGTCATAGTATAGTATCTCGTCAAAAATAAATAAAACTCGCCATAACATAGTATAGTATGTCGTCAAAAATCCCACAAAAACATCATAGTTGAATGATGTATGTCTACACTTTTTTGCAAAAACAGCAAAAGTGCTGAATGCATCATACTGTAGTATTGTGTCTAAGAATCTCCAAAAAAATCATAGAGTATATTGTCAAAAGTAAATCAAAAATGCCATAGTATAGTGTGTCGTCAAAAATCCCACAAAAACGTCATAGTATAGGATGTGGTTTTTGGCCAAAAATCCCAAATCTTCAAAATGCCTCATATTGTAGTATGTTGCCCAAAAAGATGCCCAAAAGGCATACCACAGTGTCTTGTTGAAAAAAAATCAAAAACGGCAGAGTATAGTGTGTCGTCAAAAATCTACCAAAAACGCATAGTATAGCATGTGGTTTTTGGCCAAAAATCCAAAATCTTCAAGATGCCTCATATTGTAGTATGTTGTCTAAAAAGCCCCCCAAAAGGCATACCACAGTGTCTTGTTGAAAAAAAATTTAAAAACGGCAGAGTATAGTGTGTCGTCAAAAATCCAAATAAAACGCATTGTATAGCATGTGGTTTTTGGCCAAAGATCCAAAATATTCAAAATGCCTCATATTGTAATATGTTGTCTAAAAAGCCCCCCAAAGTGCATTGCACATTATCTTTTCGCTAAAAAAATCAAAAGCAGCAGAGTTTCATGTATCGTCAAACATCCACCAAAAATGCCATAGTATAGCCTTTGGTTTTTGGCCAAAAATCCAAATTTTTCAAAATGCCTAATATTGTAGAATGTTGTATAAAAAGCCCCCCAAAGTGCATTGCACATTCTCTTTTCTCAAAAAAAATCCAAAAACGTCAGAGTTTTGTGTATCGTCAAAGATCCACCAAAAATGCCATACTATAGCATGTGGTTTTTGGCCAGAAATCCAACATTTTCAAAATGCCTCATATTCCAGTATGTTGTTTAAAAATGCCCCCAAAAGGTATTGCACGTTTTATTTTTTGAAAAAAATCAAAATCGGCAGAGTACAGCACGTTTTTAAAAAATCGCCCAAAAAGTCATACTATAGCATGTGGTTTTCGGCCAAAAATGTTCAAAATGCTTCATATTCAAGTATGTTGTTTAAAAAGCCCCCCAAAACGCATTGCATGCTTTATTTTTGCAAAACAAATCCAAATCGGCAGAGTACAGCGCGTTTTTAAAAAATCGCCCAAAAAGTCATACTATAGCATGTGGTTTTTGGCCAATAATCCAAAATTTTCAAAATGCCTCATATTGCAGTATGTTGTTTAAAAAGGCCCCCAAAAGGTATTGCACATTTTATTTTTTGAAAAAAATCCAAATTGGCAGAGTACAGCGCGTTTTTCCAAAATCGCCCAAAAAGTCATACTATAGCATGTGGTTTTTGGCCAAAAATTCAAAATGCCTCATATTGCAGTATGTTGTTTAAAAAGGCCCCCAAAAGGCATTGCACATTTTATTTTTTGAAAAAAATCCAAATTGGCAGAGTACAGCGCGTTTTTCAAAAATCGCCCAAA
>JAOVVB010250084.1:0-20493 GCA_028570985.1 Heterobranchus longifilis | reverse complement strand
ATTCTGCTACAGTCATTCAGTGATGGTGCAAATGTGCGCAGATGTGAAGACCCAAAAACATTGACCAATCAGAGCAGACTTTGCTTTTTGGGGAGGGGGGCTTAAAGCAACAGGCGCTAAAATGGAGTGTTTCAGACAGAGCGTGAATACAGGTATATTCAAACAGACAGTATGAAAAAAAAAGTGTTTTTGAACATTAAAAGCATGTAAACATGTAGAAACCCAAGATACAAGTATGAGGAAATTGCCATAATATGTCCCCTTTAAATTGAGCTGTATGCGTAAATACACAACCACAGCTCCCTTTGTTGACACTTGACATCAACTGATTGCTGAGTATCCTGCTCAAGGGCACCGCTGCTGACATAGGAGGCATGTCTGATTCACTCAGTGTGTCACATGTATGTGTTCACACATATAGGGGATGTGTGAGACCGTGTGCACTATATCCCTTTGTTTTTTTGTGTAGGGGAGGCTGTCTCCCATTGTCGGAGAGTGGGTGCCAAGTATGCCAGCATACGATTGTGTGTGCGTGTGTGTGTGTGTGTGTGTGTTTGTGTGTTTTCCACAATAGGTGCTGAAATACTTGTTGGCTCCATGGCGCCTGGATAATTGCTAATGGCAATTCCACTATGGCCAAGGCACACACACATACACACACACACACACCGGTCACACACACATACACAGCAATACATATGCACACATGCTTCGCTAACTAGCAGTGCCTCGACGCCGCTCATTAGCTGCTGAGGCGTGACAGTGAAATCTGGGTTACTGCTTTGCACGTTCAAACACACACACACACACGTATACACCACGCACGCATAAACAAACACACACACATCTATAGGCACACACACCAGTCGTGACCAGCGATAAAACTGGCTAATGTGGGGAGAATAGGAGGCAGCGGACAGAGCCTTGACAACAATAAAGAAGAGCTAGGGGGCTATTCACCTTTTTATTGCTAATTAGGAATATGAGCGAGTGTGAGATAAAGAGAAAGCGTGAAAGAGAGAGGCAGAAAGAAGTTGCTGGGGGGGAAAGAATGAATTGTCCTTTTGATGACATTAAGTGATGTTAATTTAGTTATAGCTCCTATTTCTGCACGATCAATTTGACAGAGAGAGGTGAGTTGTTCATCTCTTAATTTCCATATGAGATTAATATTGTAGCCAGAACATTAAAAATCCTGTGAAGGCGATGCTGCGTCTCCCTTACCTGAGGTCAAAGTGATATATGAGGCAGGACCGTCACAGACATATGAGCCGGAAAATCAGGCGATCAGTGTGGAGCGGTGGGCGCAGTGTGGAGATTAAACTCCTCATGTTATCAAGAGGGATGATGTGTTTTATTGAAACTACTGCTCAGGTCTATTTTGGTTCTGAACAATAATGGAGTAGAATTTAAGGGAGCTTTCACAACTATAGTTTGATATGCTCGTCGGTGCGATTCGGGGGCGAAGTTGCAATATCGTTGCGTTTTTCATTTTGTTCGGTTAGCATTCACACTGCACTCTGTCGACCACCAAACATTGTAAACAAATGTTGCACGGTCGTAACTGTCACTTGTCTGTTGGACAGAACATCCGAGTGAAACTTCCTTCAGAAATAATGGAGACTCGTTTATGTGGCCTTGGGGTTTCTGGTTTTGATTTGGCGTTTCTATCAATCAAGTATTAAAAAGGCGAACAATATGAGCAGCTGACAAGACAGCGAGTTGTTGAGCATTTCAATCTTCGAGTGAGACGTACCGAAGGAGAAGGCGAGACCTGATGACAGAGAAATTATGATGTGTTGTCCAAGAGCAAGGAATGGTCATAATAAGTTATGGATTTGAAAGTTTCATCTGTTCAATCATGTATAATTATGTAAAGTGTGTGCAAGGTTGAATTAATTTAAATTTCAAATAATAAAACAATTGTAAATTTAACCTTTTAGTTAGATTATAGTTTTTTTTTATAATTATAGAATATATTTAATTAAAATATGTCCATTATAATAATTTACACATCGACTAATCAATTAATAAATAATGTTTTTGCGTTCTATATCCTGCAGTTGGAAGTGAAACAAGGCTTGGTTCCAAATCACATACTTTTTATTTTTATTTTATTACTTATTTTAGTACTTTACTACTGCAGCTGCCCTTACAAAGTCCATACTGTTGCATGCAGTGTGCATACAATTAGGACATACTACTTCATCATACTACATTGCGCCTTGAACTTCCATCATCTTGCTCATATATGCTGCGCAAAGGATTGTGTTTGATTGTTAGGTCCGCACCAGAGTTCGAATGAGCTTTCACACCACCCCAAACAAAACAGACTATCGAAACACTCCAGGGTTGAATTAAAACGGACCAAACAGCTCAGGTGTGAAAGCACCCTAACAGTAAAACAGTGGATCTTTTTGCACTAGCTGGTTCTGATCCAAAGCATAACTGAGCCAATTTAGCCACAATGACACCCAGCATTCATATTAACACCATATGATCTAAACAGCAATATATTAAGAGCTTCTTGACATATTTGTCTGCTTAAATTCATACCAGCAATTACACATTCCAATTCAAACGTCAATGTATAAAATCGCTCTCATTTGGTCCAATTTTGATACTAATTCCCCTCCAGTAAATTGGTAAGTTATGCATCACAAGCAGCAGAGAGAGGAATAATCAAAAAATGCTGATGGAAGGTAATTCATCAGAGCTTCAGTGTGCAACTCAGTCTGTAATAGACCTTTTTCATTTGAGACCTAGTATACAGAAAATCCTGCATAAATTTCCTACATGGGTTGTTTTTAAATGTGACTTATGAGAGGATTTCCTCAGATAAATAGGGTGTGAAATCACATCTGTGGTGTTCACTGTAGCATCACATGACATAATGGTGCTGAGTGTTGGGAATCTGAAGCCACTGTCTCTAACAGAACAGAGGAATAAAGGTCACTAGTTCAAATCCCTAATCTCAAACAATCGGTATGTGTCTGACTGAATGACACCAGAAAGCTTTACCCAAAAAGAACATATTTATTATTTAAATCCTGGGTGTAGACTGACAGAGCATGTTCTTTCCAATAATCCCTTTGCACATGCAATTACACCTGACGGCTACCTCAGGTTAATCCAATACATATGCAGCATACAGTATTACCTAAGTACCGTATAATTCCAGATAAGTCCAGCACACAACGGTATACAAAATACAGTCCAGCCCCTGGTTTCCACAAAAAATCTTAGTAAATTTAAAAGAAACTTTACTTCAAATACTTCAGTTTGGGCCAAAGAGGTGGACAAACTGACATTTATATCCATGCAGTCATACTGCTAGTATGTCTTAAAAATGCCACTGTGCCACAAGAATTGTATTTCAAATGCATTTGAGCATTCAGCTACTTTGCCGTCTCAAGAATGATTATACGATTTAAACAACCCATTGTCCGCAGGAATTAAGATCAACATCAGACAAATCCACACCTCATGATTTACGTCCAATGCCAAAGTTCGGCAGACGTCCAATATCGAAGTTCTTGTCTGGCAACAGGGTTGGATTTAAAAGGCTGCTGTAAGAATAAGATAGACATTGCCAGACTAATTTGCAAATGCTTGGGCGCAATTAGATAGACCTTGCTTGTCGCGCAAACCCCAGCACAAAGCGTCACAATGGGCTGATGGTCAGCGGCAGCGATCCCGCCGGATTAGCAAACTTTCTGTTACTGCTGTTAGACAGGTTAGACTCACTGGCTGGTGCCACTGGACACCAGCCCCGTCAGCCGCGCCGGGGTTAGCGCTGGCTGAATTCGAGTTGCTACAGTGGACTGACCTGTCGCTGCCGCCCACTCTTCTTCTGGCAATGTAGTGTGTTTGCGGTGGGGAGTGAGGCGGGGGAGACAGTGGGGTGCGCGGCCTCAAGCTGAAACATGTTGATCTTACAATTAAATTCTATTTACTACAAGTGTCTTTAGACTTCTTTGCCTTCTCCATGCACCTTGGAAGTAGGTGAGGTTGTGCCAGAAACCACCACTCTGCAGTAGTATTCTCTTGAGATGTCTCACTTCTGTGAAAACTACTGTCAAGCACTGATTAAATGTGTTTATATTCAGGGCCAATCTCAAAGTAAAATTCCAAGAACCTCTCCCACGGGCGTGCGCTCCATTGTTGTGGTGGTTTCCATGGTGCCGAGCTGACCCGGAATTACATTGACTTGTTTTTCCCCCCAACCTGAAAAAGTTTTACAAGTTTCTCAGGTGAACGCAAAAGTATTTTTTTCTTCACCCATATGCCCTTAGGGGCTCCATAGGACCAGACCTATCTGCCAGAGCAAATAAAACATGAGCTGGGCAGATTTGTCTGGTTCCTAGGAATAATTTTACTCACTTTTGTGTTTCCAGCAGGGCATGCATCAAACTGCTGACGCTCCAGTCACATTCAGTGCAGCATCAGAAGTTAGTAAGCCTCCTGCTGTCCTGTACTGTAGCCCCGAAGCCACAAACAGCAGCTCCGTGGTCAGCAGCACACGACTGTGGTTGTAAGAAACATCTCCCGACTACAAGCAGTATGTACATGTTTCCATGACTCAGCCACTCCTTCAGGTCATTGCTATAAATACCAATGTGTAACCAATTGACCAGTCGGGTTAGGTAAATGTTAGGAGAAATCCCTTACAGGCTCTTTGGTGGCTTTACTTGACTGCACGTCACGAGATCTGGATGTTGTGGGCCACTTTGACGTGTCATCATGTACTTTCTGTGAAGCAGAAATGCCACGAAAAAAGAATTCTTCAAAAGAAAATTCCAGCTTGATGCACTGGTTGAGTGAACCGCTACGACAGGCTCTCTATGTCACTGTTATGTAAGGTTAAATGTAATGTATGAGAGCAGCGGCCCAGATAAATGGGCTGTAAAATCTGCTCTCTGGTTCTCAGAGAGGGCTGATGTCTTGGATGTCCATAGTTTCTAGTTTTATTCTTGTAATGTGACATGGTTGCAATATGGGAAGATATAGTACAACAGTTGGTTTACAGGTACTAAATGGTTAGCAATAAATTAATAGATTAGATTTTTTTCACTTATCAATAGTTTTATATTAATAATGGATCACATGACTAACAGCAGGTTTTCATCAGGCACGGAACTGCTCCGAAGCACCATGATCAGAAAATTCTTGGCCGAGCCGTTTTCCTCAGAAACGCATTTATTCGAACCCTGTCAACAAGCAATTCTGCTCCTCTGCTGTTTACTAACCACATGTGGAGCTGATTTGCGTGTGTGCGTCGGTGTGCAGGCTGCATGTTTGTGTGTCTGCAGCACACAATGGACAAATATTTGCATAACAACGTCATTTAAAAAGCACAATCACAAACAGTAGTGATAGGTAGCTTACTCTGTTATTTCTATTAAATATAGTAGATGAAATTTTATCATGTGGGGGGTGAAAATCAGGGGAATGGTAATTCCAGGAGAACAGCAGGGAGATGGGCAGGAAAATCAAAAGTCTTGGCACACAGGGGATGCATGTTTGATCATTTATCAGAACCAGATTTATATCATGTATAATATGTGTTTTACATGGTACAATAGATTATCAGTGTGTTTCATGCCAGATTCACTCACGGCACGCATACAAGACCAGACGCTGAAATGATCACTCCAGATCGTGAGTCATTCACGGACCTCCGTGGTGCAGCGAGTGCCATGTAAATGGCACAACTACTTAACAAGGCCACTGAATGGAAACGGGCAGAGCAAGTAAATCATGGCACTTTGGCAACTGATGAAAACCTGGCGAAAGGGGTTAATTATGAGCCAATTCTGCAGTTACCCTCAGTCGTATGGAGCTTTTTAGTGTCTTTTAGCTCATCGTTTTAGTTTTATGGTTCACAACTTTTCTGGATTGAGTATCACTGCTGTCTGCATTATTTCCAGAAGTAATAAGCAGCAGTTTCCTAAAAAGAAAACACTGAAACTCCCTGCAGAGCAACAACAGAGCAAAAAAGAGCTAAAAGGAGAGTGAATATTGGACTTATATTGGACACACACTCAACACCAAATGAATTCTAATGTTGCTCCATGTCTGCTGAATGTATAAATAGGCAATCCTGTGTCCTATGGGTTGACATATTGATTGAAAAATCAGTTAATACTGCTTTAATCATGATAGCATTATTTCCCTAACCATGTGTTTCAGTTGCTTCATCTTAACTTTACTGTATTTGGTAATAATAATAATAATGGCATCATTACTGACAGAAATGTTGGCATAAAACATTTTAAATCCTCAACATTCTGTTTGGCAAGAGGGTTACAATAACTGACCTAAGTGGATCGTAAACACACACACGCACACACACGTATGCACGCACACACGTACACAATGGGCGGTGTGTTCATTTAGAAAGCAATAGTCACAAGAGAGACGGTTGATGTCTCCCAGCATTACCAATGATCTACAACTAATTAGAGCTGTCCACAGTCTGTGTTAGTGAGGGGTGATGCCAGACACTCTCATCACCCCTTAAATCCCTCTGTCCTCACAACTCTACATCGACACAAAACACTTTCTACTGCTCTCCAGTTATGGCCGGGCCTTTGGGCTCACTAATCCTCTCAAAAGGGTGTGAAATAGGATCTTTGAAGCAAAGTTAGAAATGATTCTTCCATTGGTGAGCACATATTGATTGGAGAGCAGTAAATGTCTTCTGCTGCAACAGAACTAACTACACTACACATTTCAAAACCCTCAGCGTACTGTAAGCACAACCTTGGGTCATTATGTGAATTTCCTTTCTTTTGAGGGCTGCGCTTGCAGAAATCATCTCACTTAAGCATGAAAGTGTTGGTATTTTGTCACTTGTTAGATATCTGTTGACCTCCCCCCATAAGGAACTCTCAGCGGATAAGGACGGAGAGAGAAGTGTTGAAAAAGAGACTTGCTTGGGAGAGGAAGTGCATGAGGGATGTTATCTAATATTACACATGAAAAACAGCTCCATCAAAAGGGGGCATGGCTACTTTTTTTCCTCCTCATTTCATCCCTCGTTCACCATCTATCTAATTAGCCAAAGTCCGGTGGGCGGTTCTGTCACACGGATGTACGCAAACACACACACATGGAAACACACACCACAGAAGACAGACACAGATATATATCAGCGCTATTAAAACTTTCACTATCCAGCCCCACCTACCTCATTTATCTCTCTCTGTCGGTGCTTCTTAGCCCCACCTCCCCCACCCCCCCCACCTCTCTCTCTACTGATTTATGGAGATTCTTAAAAACGTCCCCTTGAGTCCTTCACACCAGAAATACGTGCTCCTCTGTCCAAGCAGAACAGAGACAGAAAGAGCCTGGTGCTTTTATAAAAATCTGTTTTTTTAGGTGAGAGCTTAACTGGGGACTGGGGCAAAAACCAGACAGAAATTAATAATACCGTCTCTGGTGGTAACATCACAGATTCCCAAAATGTATCTGTAGCAGTGGGGGTTCAACTAACTCTCTGTCCCTCTCCCCTCCTCTCCTCTCGCTTTCTTTCACAGTGTTGCCTTAAAAAAAAAAAATCCACGGCTGTTGGTGCTGCAGGATATCAGCCAACCAACATCTCGCTGTTAGTTTTTAAATCAGTCAAACCACGCTCATCTGTTCAAGAAATATGTAGCATTTCATCATCGAGACGCCTGTATCTCGTCTTCTGTCCCAGACTTTTCAATAGCCTACTGAGAAAAATGATAAAGGATAGGCTACCATTTTTTTCAAGTGCATCTTAAGATAATACTTTCTTGTCATAGGGGAAGTGAAAGCCAAACTCCTTGTTTGTGCAAAAAATGCATTCTTTAAGCTCTACTCAATAATTTTATGCAAATGATCAAAAAAATCAAATTTCAGCTACAGCAGGCTGTTACTTTCAGTGAAAAAGCTCAAAAACCCCACGGTCTGTCCAACACTAAACAGCTGACAGACAAAGTTAGCGACCAGCTTGAAAACAAACTGCAGCATTTAACAGCTAAGGAGCCAGATATTTCCCTCAGGAGTTGGTGGACACCAGAATAAAGCTAAAAGGAGAGTGAATATTCGATTTATCAGGTGGACACAAACACAACTTCAAATGAATGCTAATGTTATTCAGTGTCTGCTCGATGTGTAGCTTACTTTATATCAGTGTTGTGTTTACAGCTTTTTGGAGGGCGTTCTCACTCCCAACTCGTCAAATATCGACGCTTGGTCGGCAGCCCTCCTTCCAATGTAATCCTATCCATATCATTAATAGACACTCAGAGCAACTGACGTAGTATAAAGAGAGTGAAAGTCCACACAGGGAGGAGATCAGAATGGATGGATGGGTCAAACAAATACAGACTTTAACCCAGGAAACAGCTGTCTGTGTCCCGTGTGAAACTAAAAGTCAACATTGACAAGTTGCGAAGGCTACATACATTTCTTACAGAACTAACACCACAAACCTAAGTTACGTAACAAACCTAGTTATTTTAAGCCAAACAACTATATTTTCTGAAACCTAACTAAGTACTTTTGTTGCCTAAACCTAACTAACTAAGTAAACTGTATGCATGTAACAAGCAGAAACTGACACTGGCACCTATAGAGCAGGGGTCTCCAAACTTTTTCAGCTCGATTCCCAAAAGAGAAATTTTATGTCTTCCCGGGACCCAAATGTACAAAAACACACCATGGATTTCCATGACATCTACATTTATAAACTTATGATAAAGAACACAACAAACTGTGAATTTAAAATCTATATGAAATGTATTTATTTAATTGTGAAACTACATTGCAGCAATAATTATATTTGCTGAATGTAGTGTCTCTTTCTGTCAAGATTCTCACCAATTCATAATGAACTTGCACTGAAAAATTAATTCACATATCATAGCATTGTTATGCATTTTACTCTGCTGATGGGAGACTCAATAAAAAAAACATTTTGGGTCCCGACCCTAACTTTGAGAAAGACTGCAAATACCAATTCAAGCGTCAGTATTTATTTATAATACGAGTTGGGAGTGAGTGTTGCTTTTTGCACTGTGGCCCAGAATGTTTGGGTATAAACTGATATGAGGCTTCAGCAGTCAGTTAGCCAAATTTAGTTAGAATCTTCCAAAGTTAGTGCCTTTTTACAACAAAACATCCTACTTTAGTTTCTCTGGGCAGATAGATACACGGCTGCCAGGACAAAGACACCTGCTTCATTTGGATAACTCACACTGCTGAAGTCTCATATTAGTTTAGGTCATATAAGGGTCACATGAAGGAATTTACCGACGTAAATAAGGTATGCGAGTATTTCATTAAGACACACTTGAAAGAACCTGAAACTATCCTTTAATTCAGCTGGATTTCTGAAAGCTTACTTGATTCCGATACGAAGCCACCCAACCAAAATTAATCAACTTGAGCTTTCCTTTTAATAACTAGAGGAATTAATTCAACTCTTGCCCAAGACTTATTAAAACAAGGGAAGAGGCCACTCGCTCTCGCTACCAGACATTGTCCCATGATCCGCTCTTAGCCTCACACTTTAGTTGGCGTACACTGCGACGTCAACCATTTTGATCGCTTACAGGATATTCCGTCATTCCAGTCAAACTGTCAGAATTGCCAGATGTTTTCCCTTGGGTCGTTCCTCAAAGTATTTCCCTTTTGTCATTTTACTACCGTCCAGTGAGTCGCTTGTGTGTGTGAAATATTTCAAACAAATTCAAATTGGATCCTGAGCCGTCAGATGAAAGACGATCATGTCGGGGGAAAGAGGATTAAAGTGCCTCTCTGTGTCAATATCGGTGGGAAAGAGCGAGGACTCTTTTCTCTTTATCCGTCCTGTACTCACTGGCCCGAAACATTCCCAGAGAAAATTAAAAATGGCTTCTGTCATGGTACAAATGACTTCAATGGGCGAGGTTATTTGTAACTCTGTGCTCTATTGATTAAAGTGCGCTGTCAGTATTTAAAAGTGCCCGTAAGACTGACAGAATAAAAGTATCAGATAAATGAACCGCCTGAATGGGATTAATTATTAAGGGATCTTGGGACATAAAATGCCTTTGAAAAAAATGATTTTTTTCAGAGAAAAAAAAAAAACTTTGAAAACTGCCGTTTCAGGTGGGAATGTGGTGGAACAGTAATGAGGGAACCTGGTGCTGCTGTGATGAGTCATAACTTTCTCTCTCTGTAAATATAGAACACCTACATGGAGCCTTTGTAAAGGAAACAAAGGGCAAAGAGTAGCGGAAGCTTGCCTGTACACCTTTTGTCAGAGAGCGTCACGGTGTGTATGTGTATTTCCAGTGCATATTTTACCTGTGTGTTCATTTTCTTTTTTCATAACCACTGAGAAGTCTATAACAGGTGTAACTGCAAAACAACTGAAAGCGAGGACACGGAGTACGTTTTTGTAGGACTCCACAATGCTTAGTTTGGGGTTAGGGGATGAGATTCACATTACAGTTCAGCTCAGGGTAAAGCATTTAGTGGTCAGCATTAGTGTTAGAGGTTGGGAAATGAACCCAAGTCAACTGAAAGTCTTCATGAGTCTGAAATTACATGTGCTGTGGATTTATGTGTGCATGCAGCAGAGAGACAGAAAGAGAGATAAGAGACTGAAAAGGAGACAGATTAGACGCCGAGCCCATCGGCTATCAGCTTTTTTATGACACTTTAGCCTCTGGGGGCAGAGGGCAAGTTTTCAGGGCTTCCAGTGGAGCTCGCTTGAGTCTCTTCCGCTCCCTACAGGTGTCCGGGACTTCCTCTTCCGTGTGCCGCTCTTTGTTTACAGTCCGGCTAGCAAGAGTTACATACGGACCCGGGAGAGCACGCCTTTACAGACATGCCCATGATTATGGTAATCTCATGCAGTTTTGGGCAAAAATCTGCAGTTTTCCTCATGTAGTACAAATGTGTTACTCTCGCCTATTCTAAAATGGTGTATTTGAATATTTCTGCATACCAAGGTCCATAATAGGGCTGTCCCCGACTAAAGAAATTCTTAGTCGACCAACACTCATACGATTTTGTCAACTAATCGATTAGTTGAAAACTGAGATTCTCTACATAGAATCATGCAAAAGCAACAATTTAAATCTTGTGTTTACCAGAGATGTGCGCTGGGAAATAAGTCATTCAGGATGAAAAAAAGCATAAAAAACGACTAAAGAAATCTTAGTCGACTAAGACCAAAACGATCGATTAACAGTCTTGATTTACATAAATTGTATTCATTGTGTGATGATGTTAGTCTGAATTGTAGACAAAAAGACAAAAAATGCACCGATGGTGGGTTAAAATAAATATGAGTAGTGGAGACAGAAATGTTAAATTTATGTTATTCCGACATGTGTGTGCACGCACTTCATGCCCCCCTATTCCTTTTTTTCTGTTGATATTTTATATATTGAATGACAGTAGCTCTTGCTATAAAAGTATATTTGACTTTTTCATAACCCTACCAACCGAATGCCCTACATCTCAGCTAGAATTAATGGATTCATTGAATTAAACGTCTTAATAGCATGATTGCAATGACCTGATAATAGTACATGATTGCACAAATGTTGTAAAAGGTTAAAAGAAAGCACTGCCACTTCAGTGAGAGAATCTCGAGGAGCCCACATATTAAACAGATTTAATTAAACACACTCAACACTGCAGGATGTGGTTAACTAGGAGCTGAATGTCAGAGCACTTCTGAACAGCAATAACAGGAGGTGCAGTAATATTATCTGCTTATCACTTGTTCTGTACACTGAAGAGACACACAACTTTACTTCTGTGACTTCTGCATTTTCAAGCAGATTTTTGTTGGATTTTTAAAGTGTGTTTTCAGTATAGCTCCCAAACTGTGTTCCATGAGGGAAGATAATTATGTTACCTCCTGCCTGAAACTATATTCTCATTTTGCTATAGGTGAACTTTTGGTCACAAGCTAAAATAAATAAATTAAAACAACCAAACAGGTTAGTTTGGGCACATTTCTGTGAAAAATGATTATAATGAAAGAGTTGACTTGTAAGGTTAGTGATGAGTGGGTGTAGTGGTATTTCATGGATTTTCTTTAAAATAAATTCAGTCTTTTGTAAATTAAATGGTTTTCATAGATAGATAGATAGATATAATTTTAATATTCCATACAATACTAGTATAAAAAAAACCGATATTCGATATTCAGTACCACGCAAAAAAAAAAGTCTTTGGCACACAAAATAGGATCTTTTTTTTTTTTTTTTGTCCCATTAACACAGAGAAAGTCACTGAACACATACAAACACACAATTGGTTTTCTTCCCCCTTGTTTCATCTGTGCAAAATCTGATTGTAGATCTGCTTTGTTTTATAGCTTTGGTGCTTACAATACTATTGAATGTGGAGATCGGTATTAAACTATGGATACTTTTGAGGTTGTAAGGTTGTTAAAAGTATCAAACTATCGATCATTTTGACAACCTTACTATATAGATTTACTTCTACCTGACTGGAGCCACTTTCACTGCACTGTTGTTGCACTGCACTTGTTCACACAGGGTGGCAGGTGCCACATAAGACATTTGATATCTTATCATAACAAACCCACATAGGTAATTAGTATAATGAGCGTGAGGGAGATAATAAAATATGGTCTACAGGATAAAAGTAATTTAATAAGAGTTCCACAAACACAGAGCCCCTGCCACAATATTGCATTTGTTTGTGTTGTATGGAACATCAAACTTGTCATTAATAATAATATTGTAGGGCTGTTGGCTCTGGATGTGTTTACACATCTTGTTAAGCCCCAGTAAACACAATCATTTGTTTCAAACTGATTTGCGTGAAGAATCAATCCCGTCACGTCTGATGACTTATCGGAAATATTTTCCAAACAGAAGTCATAGTTTACCACCTTTTTAATCTCTCCATTACACACACGACTGCAGCCACACAGTGTGAGAGACTCACCTACAATGAACCACAGTAGCGTGTGTTTCTGCAGAGCTGCCCCGGTCTGCGATCCCATCCTGTCGCTCTCTGAACGATCCTCTGACTGAAGTTTGGGAGAGAAGAAGTGAAAAGGGAGAGCAGCTGACGAGAGCTCAAGGAGTAATGGCTAACATCACAAGTGACAGCAGGTGAAGAAATCCATGTAAAATATACAGCCGTCCGGCCAGGAATCCTCTGCTGTATCACCTTGCGCAAACTGCTCGGGGGGAAAAGGGGGGAGCCAAGACTTGGTCCCTGTTCCTGCTGCACCTGAACTCCCCCGAGTCTTCCTGTCACCGATCCGCACTCATCCACACATGAAACATATTGACTCGGAAAGTTGTAGCTGTCTTTCCCACCAGCCGCCCCTGAGGTTTTGGAGAAAATCCGGAGCGCGCTTGTGGAGTGCGCAAGAGTTGGAAAGTGTGCGGAGCTGTGCGCAACCGCGGGACGCACCAGCCTGGTACCGGTGGAGCGGAGAGGCAGGGGACACGGCGGGGACACGGGACAGACCCAAAACATAGCAATTACAGTGCGGGGAGGGGACGTGAGGTGATTTGGATGAGGGGAGGAGGCGCTGGGCTCCTAATGGTACTTTTCCATTGGTTAATCGGATACATGAGCAGAGCAGCCTATGGCAAAACACTTAAGACATCAACAAACTAAATAATCAAACAAAGGTAATCGAATATACCTTAAACTACATGTATTACCCGGAATTGTTAATACATACAGGAATCTCCATTAGCCTCTAGAGACCACGGACTTCAAATTGTAGATTCATTTTTGAAATATTGGTGTTGCCATAGGAGATTTAAAAAAAGAAAACCTCAGGAAAAATATAAGGCAAACTGCTCTACAACACCACACACTACTTTTCAGGAAACAACTTCATGAATCCACATAATGTTGAGGGCAAAGGGCTCAATGTGCATCACATGTGTGATAATGGAAAAGTGGAAAGTAGTAGTGTGGTCCACCTGTGGCGTGGATCTGCAGACAGGTGTAATGTGGATACACTGTGTGGATGTGCGCGTGCAGGAGTTACCCAACACCTCCATCTAGCGGCCATCTGGAGAGTTACAACGAGTTCTTAACATGAGCACCAACGTTTCATTGGGCTATTTATGGAAGCGTATTTGCATTGAGAAAAGAATGAATGAGATACGTTTTCATGATATTTTTTTTTCTGCTCTGTTTTTCTGAATTAATTAGATCATTTTTCATGAGTGAATGAAATACACTTCTGTACTGTAGATATTGAAGATTTGATTTCTCCTTTTTTTTTATTATTCTCTTTTTATTATGTTTTCCAAGATCCATACAATAGAAAATACATCACAATTTTCATTCAATCCTCTGTGAATTACAATTATGACTTCCAACAAAATATCTCAAAATCTGTAACCAACACAGATGTGTGTAAAGGCTCCCTGGATTTATTTCCATTGTTGCTCCTGGTGTTTCCACAGTTCTCCAACCTTCTCGAGACAGAAATAAGCATTCAGTGTCTGACATTCAGATCTATTAGAAACTAAGAACTAAATACCCAAACAAGTCATTTGAATAAACAATTGAAAAGTTATTTCTTTATCAGAAAGCAGACTAGGTAAAAATGAAGTTACATAAGATAATGCTTGTGTGATGCAAGATGCAAATATTAATGAATTAATGATTAAAGCATACAAAGGGGAATACTATCTAGCAGCCAATAAACTGATGCAACCTTAAAGGAAGAGTTCAACATTTTGGGAACTAGGCTTACTTGCTTTCTGGTGGAGTGTTTGACTTGCTGCTGACTGTAGCTTTAAACTGAAATAATACTTTCTGCGTCCGTGAGGGTCTGCTTTGGTCCGCTTTGGCCTGCTTGGGTGGTCCACATGGACCCCTATATGGGGACGGTCCGCATGCTCCCCCAAAAAAGGGCTGTGCAGTGTGTACACATAGCAAGCACCCCTGCTGCGCATGCTCCTGTTGTTCCACTCCGGTCCAGTAGGTGGTGTCGGCACCTCTCGCTGGTTTGAAGGAGAAAAAGAAGAGAGGCTTGTTTTGAAGAGAGGTTATGCAGGAGATCCACCGTTACCTGCATTTATATAATTTGTCTTTAAAGGAATACAAAGACCACTGACAGTACTAACTGGAATGGAGTGTGGATCAATGTGTCCCCTCAACGTATCCGCATGACTGCTATAGTCTGCAGCCGTCCACAGTTGCCGAATGCGTAATGTCCTTGAGTTGTCAACCTTCTCATCTAAGTCTCCCCCAGAAAGCCAAAAAAACATTCCTTTAAAATTAAAACTGCATGCAAATCTGCATGGCTCGATATCATTTAGCAGAAAGTGAGAAAATATGTTTTTTGTGTGTGATTTCGGTGAACTGGCCCTTTAAAAAAAATGCATTTATGTTCACAGAGGAATGTGGGGATGAGAGAAATAATTAAATTTCTGTTTCACAAATGCTTTGAAAATACCAAAAAAAGCGGACGCAACAACAGTTTGGTATCTTGGACACACTATAATGAATGTTTGTCTACGATTTCATGCCCCACAAGTCAGCCTGTGAAAGGCTAATTTTGAACCAGACGCAGGTCTCCCACATTAGCAGTTCCCCTTGAGCTGCCCTTGACTTGAACGCAGTGAGCCCGAGGCGCTGGGCTGCGGGCTGGGCTCCCCCCAGGCTCCCCTCCCCCAAGGACACTCTGCAGGTTGCCCGCCTGTCTGCCTGCAAAAAAATAAAAAAATACATGTCCAGATACTTCTATTGTTCTTATGCTCTGATCTTCACACAGGTTGCTAAAACAAAGCCCTCTTATTAATATTTATAGCCTCTCTGATGGGACGGGATCAATGGAGAGAGGAGAAGGAGAAGAGAGAGTGTGCCTGAATAATCATCATCCATCTACTTCCAGCCCTCTCTCTCTTCTCTCCATCTCTCTGAAGTACAAGTGATGTTTTAAAGAGGAATTCAGTGTGAGCGGGAAATGGAAATTTGATGAGATAGGAGAGAGGAATGGCTGTATCCGTGTTCACATGTGTGTGTTTATTTTTGCTGTTGTGGCTTGCTGGCTTCCACCTTGACAGAGGTGTTATAGAATTATTTTATACCATTTTTTATTTACATGACGGGGAGACACTACAGGTGAATAGGGTAAAAAAACAAATAGATATCACCATGAAACTTCCCCAGTTGATTACTTACATTAAATTTTCTGAAATGTTATGTTTAAATATGCAAATGATTCATGATCTTATATGCGCTAATTTGCATACAACAGATATGTGAACATTGGATAAAGCCAGGTTCAAAATTATTGTTTCATTTTGCTGAGTTTGAGAAAAAACTCATTTTGAGAAAACTGCCTTTTTGTATAGTCAAAAAGAAATATTTGCACATCCAAACGTTGTCGGATGCAGGTGCGTAGGAAGATGTACTTCAGTATTCAGAAAGAGGATCCCACACACTGGGATCCTCTTTCTGAATACTGAAGACATGTATTATAAAATTCCATACATTTTGCAAGACACTACAGGTGAATAGGGTAAAACTAATAGGGCTTTCACACCGCTGCATGGCAACTCGCCACCTCCGTTCATATCAAAGGGGGCAGGCAGCAGAGGGGAAGCGGTTTCGACCGCGGCAGTAGGGGTATGAAGCGGTTGCCACAGACGTGAACATGTGTGTATTGTGCTCTGCTGACGGTTGCCACCAGGCGGTGCTTTGCTTTTTGGGGAAACCCTCTTGAAGGCAGGCAGTTGCTGCATGGCAATTTAAAAGCCCCTTAAAAGATATCACCATGAAACGTCCTTAGTGTATTACTTACATTAAGGATTTTTTTTTTTTTTAACAAGATTTCTGAAATTTTACGTTTAACTATGCAAATTTATCTAATGCTAACTTTTGGTGATTTTAGGGGAAACAAAACACAAATAGACAAATTGTAGTAAAATAAACACCTAAATGTGTATTTTGGATGTTTTTTCCCACTAGTCTAGCCCAAAATCTCTAAATTGACCAGAACATGAAGAAACAATGTTTTTGCCTGTCTCACCATGTTGCATTGCAAGGCAGTAAAACTCTAGGCTGTTTCTTCGGCTTGTTTAGGTTAAACTGCTCATTTACAAGCAGCCTAGAACTTGTCAATAATATAAATCGACACAGCACACACTGTATCCCCATTTGCCTTCATAAGTATCTTTCTGTACTGACATCTGTTTAAGCCTTTAGGCATGTTTTGTTTCTGTTGACTTTGGTTTGCCTTAGTTTCTTCTCTGAAGATGTGTGGGAGAGTGTTAAGAGTGGATTTGTAACAGACTCCTGGTGTCTTCATTGGCAGGCCCAGCATGGTGGATCTCCAGGATGAAAGTCTGACAGCCTGAGACAGTCTGCTCTGCGTCTCCCGCATGTGGGCACGCTGCCCAGTGCTCAGTAAGCGAATTAGGTGGGCAGGACGCCCAACACTGGCCCTCCTGACTGACAGTGGCCCTGCAGAGCGCTCTTTAACTGCACAAGGAGAAAGTTATTAATCAGATGTGTTTGCTTCTGCCCGCTTTTCCTGCAGAGGAGGAGGAGGCGGAGGAGGAGGGGAGACCTGGCTTGGTGATGAATGCCCTCACTTCTACACGTTTCAAAAGTACAGTTTATCCATGAGGAATGGAGCAGCTTGTACATGGGCTGAGGGGAAATTGCCTTTTTCCTTTGACCTGCAGCCAAGGGGTGAGGAAGTGAATGGAAAGCGATATGAGAGTGTCTGCCCTCTGAGGTGATGAATACGGTGTAAATTAGAGGAAGAGGCCTTTCAATCTCCAGCGCTTTGGCTTTTTCCCATTCTTACCGCTTTAAATTGTTTTCTGTCTTTTTGCTCCACAGCCCATTCCTGCCTCCCTCATTTTTTTCTTAATCTTTCTTTTTCCTTTTTTTTTTTTTTCTCACATTTTTATGTCTCCTCCACCCCCTCCGCGCTGCACTGCAGCAGGGTTCTGGGGGTGTGCGGGTTGACAGGTTGAGCTCTGGGAGGTCGAGAGGGCAAGGGCAGCATTTGCAGATTGTGGGACAAGAAAGCTGAGGCAGCACGGCCTTCAGTGAGAACGCAGTGTGCAGCAGGAATCGCGAGGCCGTGCAGAGTCACAGAGAAGCGTGACCTTGAGCCGTGAGCGGAGGAAAAAATCAACAGAAATCCATCGAGTGTGGACGTGGGCTCGCAGGCCCCGGTGTCCTGCCTGTGTGCACTCATTGGCATATGGTGTTTTGCTGAAAATGGATTAGACAGAACCCCTCATGAATTATTGTGAAAGCCCATGATATTGCAGCGCACCACTGAGAGATAAACAAATTAGTGCTTTTATTATGTCTGCCTTTAATTGATATTCATGAATGCAGTATTTCATATGCAACAAAAGGGTTGGTCCAATGCTAAACTAAATTTAAATTTGGATTATTAATTACTATTATAACAATCCAGTGGATAAGTTCTGTGTGTGTGTGTGTGTGTGTGTGTGTCTCTGTGTGTGTGTGTGTGTGCGTGTGTGTGTGTGTGCGTGTGTGCGTGCGTGCGTGTGCTTGCGTGTGTGTGCTTGCGTGTGCGTGCGTGTGAGATTAATTTGAGCACATGAGATCCATAATCTCCTGTTTTATCCTGCAGCTATGATATGTGTGTGTGTGTGTGTGTGTGTGTGTGTGTGTCTTACATAAATGCGCAGAATGCAAACCCCCAAACTACATAAAGTATCCAACACAAAGCCTGTGGGACATGAATCTTTGAATCACACGTGAGCAGAATAACAACACGGTACTGTCTCTGAGGAGACTGATGGACTGCTTTAAAAATACACGTGATTCTAACTGGACTCCATCTTTATTTGGAACCAGTCCTGCTGGATTGACACTAATACCAACGTGGGAAAAAGAGTTGGCTCTGTTGTGCTTTTTTCCCCCAATTTCAACCACTTTGTAGTTAAAATGATTCCACATAGAACTCAGTGTTTTTGAGTGTATATATGTGCATATTTTAACCAGTCTTTCACTAATATGTAAAATGTTGCAATGCTCCATTAAGGTGCATCCACAAACTTAACATTTTCAATCCCCTGCAGAGCCTTTGTCAGCAGGTAACATACCCACAGAATTCCATTTTAAATTCTAGTCAAAATTCAAGTTTTCACATATATCAGGTTGAATTGTGCATTATTAAAAATCATATAAAAAAAGACATTTCTGTTTAATTGTTATGCTATATATCTGACTATTTTATATTAATGAAAGAATGTGCGATGCACTCCGCTGTGTTTTATCGTGGGAATCACTCACGTCATTATAGTGCAAATGTTTTGCCGATGTGAAGTATCTAGAGAAGCATACTTTTAATACACCCACTATTGATAATTCATCTTCTACTTAAATGTGTTCCCACATGAAAATAGCCCAAATCCCGGTGAAACACACAACACAGACTTGAAGATCCAGTAGGACACATAAAACATAATAAAATACATAAAACATATAATAAAAAAATGTACAACTTACAATAAAACATTTTCATTAGGGAACATACAGTATAATTTTTTCTACTTACAGTCACCGTTTTGAGCCGGATTTTCACCAGTATCTCAGAGCTATGTCATGGAAGGGTGGTTTGTCGTTGATTGGAGTGTTTTTTTTTTTTCTTTCTCTACAAGGGGAGAGAACGAGGGGATTTTCTTTTTTTAAAATTGTAGCCTATACAACCATTGCAGTTGGTTGCTTTCCCTTGAGTCTCAGGCCCGGTCTCAATCTCCACACACACAGACTCACAGACTCACTGACTGAGGCGTGTACCCAGTAAGTCTGTGAGGGCTTAGGGCTGTCCCACTGTCAAATCGTCAAGTGCATGAGGGCTTTCTTGCAGACGTTTTGAGCCCTTTCTGAACACTTTCCGTTAAGTCCGCATTTCCGCAGACTTTGACGTTAAAACATGGGGTTACTTGGGGAAGTCCGGAAGTGAAAAAAAAAGGTAAAAAAGGTAAACCAGGAGAACTTGCACATGGGTGTTCAGCCTGGCATATTATATTTACACAGAAACTAACATTAAGGATTTAAGATGGTTTGCATGGTATGCAAGCACGCCTGGTTTATTCATCTACCATTTATTTTAATTTAGCTTAATGGTGCTGTTTTGACAAAAATTAGTAAATTGATTATTTGACTTGTCTACTCTGTAAAGAGCCTAGAAGACGTTAAAATATTTCTTGGCCTTAAAGAAAGTAAAAAAAGGTAAAATAAAAAGTCCCAAGCCCACATATATAACATGTTTTGGCAGGATGTAGAGCAGATGCGCTTCCTCTAATTGCCTCATTGGTTGTGGGTGCTCAGCTACAGTCAGTATCAAGTGCAAAATCCACCAAAAAAAGGATGGAAATAGCGGCACTTCAAAAAATAAATGAAGATTTGCAAGACTGGGCTCAGATATGCATTATTTTATTCTGCATCAGGCTGACGTGTATGCTCTGATGAAGGCTTTGTCCGAAACGCAATGCAGAATAAAATAAT